>CABHPR010121522.1:0-23646 GCA_902168415.1 Peromyscus melanophrys | reverse complement strand
TAATAGAATAGTTCCTTAATTAATTTGGCTTTTCTCCTGTCCCATAGCAGAAGATGACTCTTTTCTTCTGGCATGATACAGGGAGTTTGCATTTTCCTTTTAACAACATGCTTGAGTTTAAAGAAGGAGAGATCCATTCTCCAACTCCAAAGTCAGCTTTAAATTTTAATTGAACTGGGACTATTAGATGACCAATAGTGTTAGATCTTTAGAGAAGAGCAGAAACAAACATTTAGGAAGACTTAAAATTTTTTAGATGATATACCAATAGGCCATTTTACTCTGTTTCCTGGGATAGATGGTTTGTCCCTTTTCTTCAGTTGTCTCATTTGTCCAGTGTTCTTCAGATTCCTTAGGCTTCATTCTCCTTAAAGACAAAAACAAAAACTTTTCGCCAAGACTAATTTTGGGGACGTTCCTTTTTGGCAAGTTATTATCTGATTAAATGAAAAAGCATGTGTTACAGGTATAAGTTAGTTTAAATTGGATGTTGATGCTGGTTGATGAACTATCACCTCCTCTAATTAAGAGGTCTCTCTTGTTCAAATCGAACTTATCAATTTTGATGGTACCCACAGCTTTTCTTCTCCTGTAGAAACAAAAGCAAAACCTCGTCCCCAATGTAACACATATCCTGGTTTCCATTCTGAGGTCAGCACATCCTTAAAGTATATAGGCTGATTTAATTCTGTAGTTTTTTCTATTATCCAATATCTCTCTGCAGCTGTTGTTCCTTTCTCATTGGCATTGAGAAAATTCAAAGTTAATAGAGCATTATGCAGTCTATTTCTGGGGGTTTTTGTTACCCCTTTCTGTTTATTTAGCATATCCTTTAGAGCTCTGTTTGATCTTTCTATAACTGCTTGACCTGTAGGATTATGTGGTATACCTGTAATATGCTTTATATTGTAATAATCAAAAAACTGTTTCATTTTAACAGAGACATATGATGGAGCATTGTCAGTTTTGATTTGCACAGGTATGCCCATGATGGCCTTAACTTCTAGCAAATGAGTGATTACAGAATCAGCTTTTTCAGAACTCAAAGCACTTGCCCATTGAAATCCTGAATAAGTATCGATGGTATGGTGTACATATTTCAATTTTCCAAATTCTGCAAAGTGAAACACGTCAATCTGTCAGATTTCATTCCTCTGAGTACCCTTTGGGTTACATCCTGCTGGTAATGGCGTCTGATTGTAAAAGGAACAAGTAGGACATTTCTTTACTATTTCTTTGGCTTGTTGCCAGGTTATGGAAAAATCTTTTTTTAAACCTTTACTATTGACATGATGTTTTTTATGAAATTCTGAGGCCTCCAGCACATTTCCTATCAATAATTTATCAGTCTCATCATTACCTTGTGCTAGAGGGCCTGGCAGACCGGTATGGGATTGAATGTGAGTTATATATAAAGGATGACTCCTTTTCCTGATTGTATCTTGTAATTGAATGAATAGTGAAGTTAATTCTGAAGTATCAGGGATAAATTCTGCAGTCTCAATATGTAATACTACTCTTTCAGCATACTGAGAGTCAGTTACTATGTTGAGAGGTTCTGAAAAATCCATTAATACCAACAGAATAGCATACAATTCTGATTTTTGAACTGATTTATAAGGACTTTGAACCACTTTACTTAAATTTTCTGATTTGTAACCTGTCTTTCCTTGTTTGTTGGCATCTGTATAAAATGTACGAACTCCAGATATGGGTTTTTCCCTTACAAATCGAGGCACGATCCAATCAGCTCTCTTTATAAGATCAATTCTATCACTTTTGGGATATTTGCTGTTAATTTCTCCCAAAAAATTACTGCAAGCCTTTTGCCAAGGTTCACTTTCTGTCCATAATTTTTCAATGTCCTCCTTAGTTAAAGGTATGACAATTTCTGCTGGATCTATTCCTGCTAATTGACGAAGTCTCAATTTTCCTTTCCAAATCAAGTCAGAGATTTTTTTCCACATAAGTTTTTAATTTTTTATTTGGTTTATTTGGTAAAAAATATCCATTCCAATATAATATCTTCCCTCTGCATTAATATTCCTGTAGGAAAATGCCTAGAAGGTAAAATAACCAAAATACAATCCAGCTTTGGATCAATACAATCTATGTGCCCTTCATGTACTTTCTTTTCTACCAAGGCCAATTCTTTCTCAGCTTCAGGTGATAATTCTCTTGGACTATTTAAGTCCTTGTTACCTTCTAAGGCTTTGAACAAATTATTTAGTTCATCATTTTTTACCCCAACAATAGTTCTTAGATGAGAAATGTCTCCAAATAATCTTTGAAAGTCATTAAGAGTCTGTAATCGATCTCTCCTAATTTGCACCTTTTGAGGTCTAGTTTTTTGTAGCTCTATTTTATATCCTAAATAATTAATCCAATCTCCTCTTTGTATCTTTTCAGGAGCAATTTGTAATCCCCAGCAAGGCAAAATTTTCTTTACTTCTTCAAACATTCTTTCTAAAGTACTTGCATTTGAGTCAGCTAGTAAAATATCATCCATATAATGATAAAGTATAGATTTAGGAAATTTTTTACATACCACTTCCAATGGCTGTTGTACAAAATATTGGCACAGAGTTGGGCTATTCTGTAGGGAGCTGCGTGTAGCCACGCCTTACAGGTGGCGCTGGTTACTGCCTTCCGCCATCCCGATGGCGCGTGCTCCCAGTGGTAAACAATTATAGTGGAGGTTGTGGCTTGCTTACACATGCTTGAGCCTATTGGGCAATGCCCACGTGGCGATCTGGGGTTGGCGGCCCAGAGCCTATATAAGGCCGGGTGAGGCTTTGCCCGGGGGGAGTTTTTAGAAGCCAGAAGATTGATTCAAGGCCTGAATAAATTGCAAGAAGAAGAGCTCGGTGTTGTGTCTTGCTTGCTGGATGAGTGGGGCGCGACAACTGGTGGCCTCGTTCGGGGAACCCCTCACCAGTGAGCCCAGAACTTCTTGCAATCAGCGGGTATACCGGGAAATCCTCAGGAAAAGCGGGGAATAGTCCTCAGGTAAAGTGGGGATCCGCGTCCAAAGCGGGGAATAGTCCTCAGGTAAAGTGGGGATCCGCGTCCAAAGTGGGGGAATAGTCCTTAGGTAAAATGGGGATCCGCGGCTAGAGCGGGGATTTCTCTTCTCTGTAATAAAGAGGGAGCGGGATTCAAGAGGCCGCGATAAAAGCGGAAAGAAAAAAAAAAGAAGGAAGGTGAAAATACTAATTTCTAGCTTGAGAACAATTATGGGCGCTTATTTGTCGCACCCAATTTTTTGGCTCTTAACGAACTGCTATTCCATGTTACTGGAATCTGTAAGCCTTGAGAGATCTCCTTGGTTTGCAGTTTCTGGGAGTTTAACTACAGCCACCTGGGAAAGGTTAGGAAGAGATCTTGAGTTTGCCGTGGAGCAAGGAACATTAAGAAGTGGGGTAAGACCGGTGTGGAAGCTAGTGAGAAGTTGTCTTGAGGATCAGAGATGTAGTGAAGCGGTTGAAAAGGGGCAAACTGCATTATAATCTTAAAAGAGGAGAGATCAGAAAAGCCCTTATCAGATAAAACAGAAAGTAAGAAGAGAGAAAAGGAAGGTATAGGGTAGTAATATAGTGTAGGAAAAACTTAGAAGTGTAGGGTAGTAATATAGTGTAGGAAAAACTTAGAAGTGTAAGATTGTGTAGAAAAAAATTTAAGATAAGTAAGGCAACTAGACAGAAAAACTCTCCAATTTTCTAACTTTGGGGGCTATGAACGCAAACTGGGGGGAAAAAATCTATCTTTGGGCTTTACAGGTAGTAAAAAAGCTCTACTTTGAGCTTATGGGGAAGAATAAGTTTCCTATGAAAGATTTTGTCCTGGGAACAGCTGAAATGCTAAGTCCAAGCGGTAGGAGAAAGTAATTTCTCCCTGAGGCAAAAATGGGGATGTAAAGTTCAGAAAAATTAGAATCACCTGAAGATATGGGGACCACCTGTGATTAGTTCTAAGGGAAAACAACAAACCTCTTAAGACAGCAAAACCTCTAAGTTCTTTCAAGCTTTAAAAATCCTCCCTGCAATGCAGGAGGCAGGGACAAGTTCCTAAAAAACTCTTCTAAGCGCTGTCTCTTCAAGCTAGTAAAAGACAGTGGGTTAGAGTCCCCTGAGGGAAACGCTTGGGAGAGTGTGGGTAAAGAGCTACAGAGAGCCCAAGAGGGCAGGAAACTTTACCTGAGAAAAGCAAAAAAGGCAAACTTTTCAGTTACAGCCTAGCTGAGGCATCAAGGGTTTTGTTTCTGAGTGAGCGTTTCAGAATGAAAAGGTGCTCCTAATTGCCCTAATGCAAAGATCCCCTGAAGCAATGCAAACTCTGTTAGCATTGTATCCTCTCTTCTGACCAAAAACCCAGAGGTGACTGGCCAGCGTCTCTGAGTTGGAGTGCATTTCAGGGATACTAGGGTTCCTGCAGTTGCAAACTTCCTGGAGCACAGAGCTGAGGCAGGAAGGTGCAGGACCCAGGGGAAGATTGCTAATGAACAAACAAAGCTAAAGCCAGTGGGAACGGCACAGTTGTCCACTTTCCTACAAGTCCCAGGTTGATAAGTCCACAGCTGCAAAAAGAAATCTGAGAAAAGCTTTCCTATCAGAGAAAGGACCTTTCTGGGAAAACAATAAAGCTGAACTGTGTCTGAAGCAGTTGTGCTGCTGAGGCTGTCTGGGGAAAGAGCCCAGCCAGAGCAGAACAGAACTATCCAGGTGTAAAGCTTTCTTTTCTGTCAGAGAAAGCATCTCTTTGAGAAAAGCTTTGTTTCAACTGACTTTCACTCCCGGTGAGATGGAGTGTAGCCCTGAGGGGTGATTGCCTCTGGCATAAGCTCTGTCCTTGAGCACCCAGACAAGCAAACACAACCCACTGGTGGACTGGGCCAGGTGAAGGCCTGATAAGGCAAAACACCTTTCCTAATGGGAGTTTAGAAATGGCAAAAACCTCTCTTGTTAGATTTTCAGTCTGTACGCAAACCACACAGACCCCAAAAACAGAAACGGACTAAAGCCCCTACCTTCAGAAACAAAAAAGCTGTCACTGTGGCATTGGAAAATGTTTCTGGGGTAGAAGGGATAAATTGAGACCAAACTGGGAACTGTCTGGGAGAAAGACTCTGAAGAAACAGAGAAGGGACATAATCCTCCCCAGAAAATGCATGACCTGAAAAAAGCTGCTAGAATTTGAGGCAGATTCGGGGGGAGAAAAAAAGCCCCTACTTCCAAAGGCAGCTAGCAGGGGAACAGAGCAGCCTGAGATATCTGAAGCTCTGCATCTGGGGGGAAAGGAACAAGCAAAATGAGAATAAAATCAGTGGGAGAAAATCTCTCTGAAAGAGCTATGGAAAAGCTCTGTTGTAAATATTTTTCACTGACTGGCTAAGGCAAACACAAGCCCCAAGGAAAGTTGCTATCAGGAATGCCAGCCTCAATGAGCGCTAACGAGGCAGGTGCAGTTCTGATTTGGGAGCCAGTGTCAAATGAAGGAGAAACACCTGTTGAAGCCAGCTGAGGAGAGAATAGAAATCTCCCAATGTGCCATAGCTGAAAATGTAAAATGCTTGTTCAAATCTCCCGTTGCAAAAGCAAAAAACTTTGTTCAAAACTCCCGGGCAAGATTTTGTAAGCAAGTCCAGTAAAAGAGAACTAGTTGACTCTCAGACCCGAAAAGAACTATGGGAAATGAAGTCCAAAAGCTAGCTTGCAATAAGGGACTGATATAAGGGAAACACATTCTGGGAAAGATAGTTTTTCCGATAAAGATAGTGACATTGCCCTGAAACACTTTTTGTCAGCTCGAAAATATGTTCATGGTAAACTTAAAATACAGCTTTAAAAAGAATAAGGAGGAAAATCGTCTAAGAGTTTAAGTGTCAGTTCCAATGAAAAATTGAAAGGATATGGATCTAGGTGCTTTGTGGTTTGGGGCTTGTTGGTAAAATGCCTTATTTACCCTAATAGCTGTGCAAAGTTTTTACGGTAGTTGGATGACAAAAAGCTACCTATAAGAACAAACAAGCCATTTTAAAATCCTTAAGAAAGCAAGAGAAAGCAGTTTATACGCTGAACATTGTTTTAGATATGAAGAAACTTATGGGAAAATAAAGTTCTTTGCCTTTTGAACAAACTGCCTGCAATGAGTAATTCCTTTGCAAATCTAATAAGGAGACAAGGAAACAGGCATTCAAAAAGAAATGACTGCTTTATAGACTGGAAACTTCAGAAAAGCTGTCTTAAAAAAATAGTTGCTTCACCTGAAAGTTCCTTATAAGAAATCAATGCTAAATATTACAGCTGCTAATATCAGGAGTTAAAGCTAATGAAGTAAAAATACTAAATCCTAAAAATGCTTTTTCAAAGTAAGCTACTGAAAGATATGTTTAATGAAAGAACATCTATGTTCTTGACTCCTTTGAATAGTAACAGTTTTGGTGAAAATATTGGAACTAACAACAATCAAGTCAAAATGTTTCAACAAATTCAAGACACTATTCACAAAAGAAAGCTGCCATGCTTTGTGGGCCATATTAGAGCTCACTCCAATCTTCCTGGGTCTTTAGCTGAGGGTAATGCAATGGCTGAAAAGTTAACAAAGATTAGTAGCATTATCCCAAGTGGTAATGGCTCAACAGTCACGTGCTCTTCATTATCAAAATAGCAAAAGCTTAAGAAAGCAATTCAATCTTGCCAAAGAAGCAGCTCGTCATAGTTAAACGATGTGGGGTATGTCCAAAATATTTTCCTGTCCCTCACTTAGGGGTAAACCCTCGAGGTTTTCTTCCTAATCATCTATGGCAAATGGATGTTACCCATATTGCAGAATTTGGCAAATTAAAATATGTACATGTGACCATTGACACTTATTCAGGATTTTTTAATGGCTAGTACACAACCCGGGGAAGCTACAAAACATGTAATTGTGCACTGCTTGAAGTGTTTTTCATATATGGGTATACCAAAAATTATTAAAACTGATAATGGTTCTGGATATAGTAGTAAGGCATTTCAACAATTTTGTACCCAATGGGAAATCATACATAAAACAGGTATTCCTTATAATCCTCAGGGACAAGGTATTGTAGAAAGGGCTCACAGCAGTCTTAAAGTACAACTTCAAAAAATAAAAATAAAAGGAAGAAATTACCCTCAATCGTCACATAATGCATTAAATCATGCTCTTTCTGTTCTGAACTTTTTGAACATGGATGTCCGTGAGCAGTCTGCCGCAGATAAGATTTTGGCACAGTGGCACCCAAGCGACTTTTGCTCAAGTGAAATGGAAAGATCCCAGCTCGGGATTATGGAAGGGTCCCGATCCTATGTTAATATGGGGTCAAGGACATGTTTGTGTTTTTTCACAAGAGGAGAATGAAGCTCGGTGGTTACCGGAGCGTCTGGTAAGGAGCGTGGAACTAAGGAAGGTCAGCTCCAATGGTGTTCCTATAAAGGAACCAGAATGAAAGTGGCTCAATTAGTGTTTCTGAGGTTTTGTCACTGGCTAATGCAAACAGTGAGGAAATAGAGTTCGGAGCTGTGCCGCTTTTGGCTTTACTAGCTCCTTTAGAAAAATACTTTATATCACCTAATAGCTGTGCACTATTTGGCGAAGAGCTTTACAGCAGCTAAATACGGTAATTTCAATCTCAGTGTGAAGTGAACTTTTTTGGTAGAACAACCCAAAAGTACTGCTGTAATAGAAACGTTTGTCTGAATTGAAGTACTTAGGGGAGCTATTATGAATTTGGGTGAAGGGACAGCCTCTAGTTAAAAACGGTTTACCGCTGACAGTGCATCTCTGCCGGTTCGGGAAGGCTGAGGGAACTCGGCAACTTTGGGGTGTGGCTTTGTCCCAAGAATGTTACAGTCTCCTAGCAACAAGTATCACAACTCTATAATGACAACACTCACTAAATCCCAGTGTTGTATAGCAAAGCTGACTATAAACTTCTAAACTTTAGAAATGATGTATGTACTTCCTGTCTAGCTAAGAGAATCTTTCTAATAGAGATAGTGATGATAATTAAGAGTAAGAAGTAGAAAATGATATAAGATATGTGAGTTTGTAGAAATTATTCTGTTTTGTTAGATCCATGTTAAGAAATCTTTAGGTGTTTGCTAAGTTAAATATATGCTAATGGTAGCCCTATATAAGTTTGTAAAATAGATCTATAGAGTTCCTTTAAGAATATAAGCTTGTGGGGCTGGAGAGATGGCTCAGAGGCCAAGAGCACTGACTGCTCTTCCAGAGGTCCTGAGTTCAATTCCTAGCACCCACATGGTGGCTCACAACCACCTGTAATGATATCTGGTGCCCTCTTCTGGTCATACATGCTGTATACAAAACAAACAAACAAACAAATAAATAAATAAATAAATAAATATTTTAAAAAATAATATAAGCTTGCAAGATGTATCTAAGGTAGTCTTAAGACATGAAGTAATAAGCTTGTAAGAAGTAAAATGTTAGTTGTAAATGTAAGTTTAAATAAGAAATAAGATGGAACGAATATAAGAGGAATATAAGAAGTAAATAATAAATATATTTGCTAAAGTACTTCTATAGTTTTCTTAAGAAGTATAAATAAGTAGATGTTAATACGTTGTATGTGAGTTTGTAAAAACGTGTATGTGAAAAATGTTGAATGTGAGTCTAAATGCTTTGCAAGGCAAAAAATGTTATATGTGAGTTTGTAAAAAGGTGAATGTTAAGTGTGAGTCTATTCTTAATGTATATGGTGAAGGAACCTGAGACACAGAAGGTAGTGTCCCAGTAGACTGCAAAGTAGTCAGTCTGAATGGTTTCAAAAGCTCCAGAAGCCGCTAAGAAGCTAAGGATGGCAGACGCCAGAACCAGCACAAGGCATCCGATGCTGAGATCCATGGAAAATCAACGCAACACAGAAAAACCTGAGCTAACATTAATAGTGGTGCAGTTTAGAATACTACTGTACCTAGAAAGGTCTCTGGCTTGAGAATAAAAGTTGCAGAGACGCTTGTTTGAACTAAAATTGTTAACTGCAAAAAGTTTTGGTTGTAAAACGTCTCTTCATATTTGGAAGTGAAAGCCTGATACCAGAATTTACTTTTTTGAACTTTTTGAACTTAAAATGAGATAAAACTACAAAAATATTTTGGTTATGGATTTCTTCATATTTGGAAGGCTAGTACCAGAATTTATCATTTGAATTTTGGGACTTAACAAATGAAATGAACAATAGAGATTTCATTGCTATGGAACAATTTTGAGTTTACTTAGAGTAATGATCTAGGAACTGTTTTCTGGAATTGGGTTAAAAATGGAACTATTTAAATGAAGAAATTTATTGTTTCTACCTCGATTCAAGATGCAGTTTTGTGTATGCATATATGCTGGTGATTCATGTATTGTTCTCTGTTAAAAATGCAATTGTTTTGTGGAACTGTTTATGTGAAAATGGAATTACTTATGGAACTGGTTTTGTGTTACAAATGGAACTGTTTAAATGGGAAAGTTTGGATTTTCTAATTAGGCTTGAGACTTTGCTTAAAAAATTATAAAGAAAAGGGAGAGTTAATATTCCTTAGTCTATTTAATTTAAAAAATATTTTCTTGTTATTTGAGTGGATTAATGTTATGTTTTGTTAGTAAGAAATGCAAATGGGTATACTAAAATTTAAAGTATAAGGAGTTTTTATTATGAAACATCTTTTGGATGTTTTGCTAAAAGTTTTCAAAGTGTGTTAATAGTTAGATTGAGAATATTGCTTTTCAATATGGGTTTGTAGGAATTGTATACAAGTTTGGGTTCCTCTAACTAGGTTTGAGATTTTGTTTAAAAAATTATAAAAAAAGGAGGAGTTATGAGGTTGAATTATGTTTGCAGAAATTATGTTTAACCTATTGATATTAAGGCACCCTGGTTTTGTGAAGTTAAGGAAATATTTAAGTTTAATGTGAATACATCGAAGTTTTTCCTTATGTTCTTATCAAGAAAATCCAAATGATTCTATTAAGAGTTAAAGTTGTAAGATGGAGAAAATTGTTAACTCTATATAGCACCATATATGCTAATTCAAATGGTTCTGTTAAGAGTTTGCTTTGTGTTGTAAGATTGGGAGAATTGTGACTATGTATAGCAATATTTATGTTAACCTGTTGATGGTAATGATGAAGCTAAGGGATTCTTTAAGTTTGCAATTGCATTAAGTTTTTGGTTTAGAAAGGGCTTGAGGCAGCTAAAACTGCTATAGTCACCTTGGACCTAATCCAGAAGAGAAATACCATCTTTTTTTTTTTTTTTTTTTTTTTTTTTTTTTTTTTTTTTTTTTTTTTTGGTTTTTCGAGACAGGGTTTCTCTGTGTAGCTTTGCACCTTTCCTGGAGCTCACTTGGTAGCCCAGGCTGGCCTCGAACTCACAGAGATCCACTTGGCTCTGCCTCCCAAGTGCTGGGATTAAAGGCGTGCGCCACCAACGCCCGGCGAGAAATACCATCTTTATCATTCTCTACTCCCATACTGGGAGGTGTAACAGCTATGGAGATTGCTGTAAGCCATTAATAATGAGTTATTTTTTTATATATTAAGAAAGGGGTACCTGTGGGAGCCCGTTTTCATGTTCCTCATGGATTTACCCAGCAGGTCCGCATAGAGGATGATTAGGACCATGGGCCTGAGTGCAGGTGTCTGAGATGGTCTGCACTTGGCTGTGCTGGGGGGAGGTCTTTTGCTCCACCCCTTGGTGTCTCTATAAATACCCTGGGGCAGAGACAGTCAGGGCCCATTGGAATAGGTTCCAGGCCCTCTATCTTTTATTTTCTATCTGTTTATCTCCACAATATAAATCCTTCTATCTAATATTTCCTGCTGCTCACACTCAAGAAAACTCTGGGGAACTGTGGGGTTGGTGGGTAAATACCCCACAGATCTCATACCCAGATATGGCCCTTGGCAACAGCTTGGACCCTGACGACATCCTGGCTCTGGGTGGAAGCACTAGCCACTCAGCTCAGGATAGCTCTGGTGGCAGCATGGCTCCTAGACACCACCAAGGCCTCAAGTTGTAGTCCCAGTATTCAATATATTCTAAAAATTTTTTTCTCATTTTTATTAGTTCTTTGAGAATTTCATGTTTGTATTTTGATCATATTTACCAGCTCCCATTTCTGCCCTCCCTACCTGGTGAACTTTGCATTCTTTCTTTTTTTTTTTCTCTTAAACCCATCAAGTCTCATTTGTGCTGCCCACATACTCTTGGATGTGTGGCTTTCCACTGGTGCATGCTTAACTCACTATCAGCAACACCCTTAAAAGGAAGTGACTCTCTTCTTACCAGCTATCAATTGTCAATAGCTTCTCATCTGAGTGAGACATCATGGCCACCTCTGCTCTCCATACTGGGTTTTGGTCTAGTTTGAGGTTGCACAAGACTTGTGTATGCTGCCATGCTGTTGTGAGTTCGTATGAGCAATTGCCCTGCTGTGTCCAGAAAACTTTCCTTGTAGTCATCCATCATCTCAGGCTCTTATATTCTTTCTTTGCCCTCTTCTGCAATGATCCTTGAGCTTTTGGAGGATGTGTGTGATTACAGATTTCTAATTTAGAGTTGAGCATATTGTCTTGAGTTCTCCCACTTCCTCCTATTTCTTCACCTAACTTCATGTGTCCTTTGATCTGGCATTCATATTATGTGCACCGCTCATGCTAGCCCTTCTTGTCTCTCACAATATTATCAATGCCCAGCCCTTCATAGCTGAGGGTCCACTTGTGGTAAAAAAAAAATCAGTAAGAGAGGGGTGTGGTAGCATTGTGAGGCCAAGAAAACATCAAGGTCTGTAGCCCCACAGACAACAAACATGCTCTAGATTATATCTGATGAATGGGGTCTGGATCCCTGGAGTGCTGCTTCCAACATCTAGGAAAAGTTTACTAGGTAAACGTCAGTGTTTGCAACACAGTGGCAACAAATGACTTCTGACTTCACCCTTCAAAACATGTGGTTATGCATAGTCTTCTAGAGAAGAAGATTCACACCTTGTATAAATCCAACGAAGATGTACGAGCTCTGCATGTCCTGAGTTGATTCTGATTTCTGATGCATGTAGTCTTATATGTGTTGACCCAGATGTAGGTCATTATTTTTCTCCTTTGCACAGTGACAGGCCATGTCCAAAGGTTGGTACTCTGAGTAAAGAATACCACACATAGATGTCTGAGCAGCTCTTTTAAGGGATCTCCAAGTAAAAATAGGATTTTAGGCTTTAATGATGAAACTAATTTCAGGGCATGCCAGTATGAAGCAAAGTGTGATTTGGTAAAACCAGAAAGGAATTTAGTGTGAGAGGAACTCATATAAAATAGGATGGGTGTGTGCTTCTCAAGGGAGAGGGGACAATTCATTTTTTGTTTTTACTGTGCAACGTGTGTGTGTGTGTGTGTGTGTGTGTGTGTGTGTGTGTGTGTGTGTGTGTGTGAAGTTTTAGTGACTTTCATTTTGTATCACTAAAGATTGCTAAGAAAGCCCCACTCCATTCTTTAACATTGCTCAAGGACTATAGAGACTAGCTTATAATGATTCAAAGTTAAAGAATGTCAGGGCTGGAGAGATGACTTGGTAGTTAAGAGCAGTGGCTGTTGTTGCAGAGGATCCAGGTTTGGTTTCCAGCACTCACATGGCAGCTCACAACCATCGGTAACTTCAGTTCCATAGGATCCAATGCCCTTTTCTGGTCTTCTTGGGTACTGAATGCATACAGTGTACTTACATTCATGCAGGCAAAACATTAATACACATAAATAAATAAAAAATTAAATAACTTCCTTCTGCAAAGAAAGATATATTGGGGGGTATACAGTGTAGATTTAGAATGAGTGGGGAGTGCTATAAACTCAAAGTTATACATCATTTTAGGTATAAGTAAGGGGAGTTTATATACTGTCCTTGTTATGATATCACATGGAAACTCATATCATCCTCATGGGCAATTTTTGCTTGATCCGTGTTCCTGCCTTACTCACCAAAGTAGAGGTTCTGATTCTAGAGCAAAGCCACCACACAGTCCTATTCTTTCCTCCCCATTCCATCCATCACCCCCTGTCTTTTTATCCTTCCTCACTAGTCTCTCCTTAGTGGTAAAGGGCACTGTTTATTTTTGCATCACTCCCTCCTTGTTTTCTGTCCTTCCCATTTTTAAGAGGCAATCATTTAAAGTCCAGTATATTAAAGATAGGGAGCATATATACTGGTATTTAGAATGTTACTGTGCATGCTGAAGGAAAAGCACAGTCTCAGACAAAAAAAGGAAGACTTCCAAGTTTACACCTAAAATTGATCCCCATAGGTAGAATGATCACATAAAATGATTTTTTAAAAAATGGAAGAATAAAATCCCAAGAAAAGACAAGGAAAAGGTAAATCATTAATATTTTTGTTAGTTGTTTGAGATTTTCATACAGTCAATTTTGGTCATATTCATCCACTACTACTCCCCCTAGATTTCCCTAGTTCTACTCCCCATTTCTTTTATCCCTTTATCCCTTTATTTTTAAAAACTACCGAGTCCAACTTGTGCTGGCCATATACTCACAAATGTGGAATCATCCACAGGAGCATAAGGAATCTGCCAGTGTTCACCCCCTTAAAAAACAGCGACTCTCCTTCCCCTGGAAGCCACCAACTGTCAACAGTTCCTCAGTGAGGGGACCTCCATACCAGAATGCTGTCTGGCTTGATCTTATGTGAGTCTTGTGCAGGAAGACAGAGCTGTCGTTTGTTCACTCAGGGTCCTGTCCTGTCCAGAAGACACGTTTCATTTGGATTCCCCTCACCATCTGCCTCAAACAATTTTTCTGCTCCTTCTTCCTCAATAGAATCTAAGACCTGGGAAAAGGTAGTATAGATACCCTATTTGTGTCTGAGCACTCTGCTGACACGTATCCTCTGCCTGTGGATAAGCTAGGTATTTCTGCATTAATTGTCATCCACTGTTCAAAGAAACTTTCTCTCTCTCTCTCTCTCTCTCTCTCTCTCTCTCTCTCTCTCTCTCTCCCCCCCTTCCCCCCACCACCACACACACCTCAGCTGCAGTTTCCCCTTCCTCTTCTCCTCCCAGTACCTCCCCCTATTCCTCCTCTGTTCCAATCTCCCAATCCACTCCTCCTCAGTTTCTATTCAGGAAAGGACAGGTTTTCCATGGATATCAAGAAAACATGGCATATCAAGTCAAAGAAACTTCTTTGATATGGTCTGAGAGCTGCACTAATCTATGGGTAGAGAGATATGACTTTAACGGGCAGCTTCATACTATATACACTTAGCAGGATAGTAACAGCAATTTCACCTCTGGGGCCTGTGGGTTTCTGCAGAATAGATTCTTGGTCAAATAAGGAACCAGACATGCATTTCTCCCTGTGAAGTAGGCCTTATACCCAAGAAACTGGTTAGCCCTGTAACATTTGTGCCGCTACTACACCCATGGTCATATCTTGCCACACTAGTTACTCTTGAAGTCCACAGGGGTCATATCTGGTAAGACTGTTGATGACTTTTATCCTCCAGCAGCCCGAGTAGCATCTTCCAGTACAATGAAAGCTAGTCATCAGGGAAAAAACAAAAAAACAAAAAACAAAAAAAATCTTCTTGTCCACTACCAACTTAATTTCTCCATGATTTGTAACCAATGTTCATAGTATCTTTAGAAATCCAGTCTAAACATCAAGTCCTGGTGGGTATCCAAGAGCAATTTCAATAGCCTGTATTGTTTGAGGGAGTCTCCAAGACATTTTCTGACTGACAACTTAAGGGAAAGTATCCCACTCCTGGCACTGTGCTTTCTATTTGTTAGTCTATGGCTTCTGGGAGGAACATAATTCCTTTGTGTAGGGAAACCTCAGTTAAACGCTTGTATCTAAATACACACACACACACAGGAAGCGGATAAAATAGGTTTCTAAATGCCTTTTCAAACATTTTGAATGTTATCTTTCCCTCTCCCCCATCCTCTGCCCTACACTCCAATACCTCTCCCCATTGAAACCTGCCTCCCATTATTCCCTCTTTATATCTATCCTGTGTTCTACTATCTATGGGGGGGGAGGGCAGATTTTACTCTATAGGATTCTATTCAAATGTCAAATTTTCAATCAAATAAATGTATTTCAAGAGGAGAAAAATGTTCCATTCAAAGGCCAAGTAGATAAATGACCATGAATCTATGACTGACAAAAACAAATACTGCCCATAGCAGACAAACAATTTCCTGAAAAATATTTGAGGTAACTCACAGAAACAAAAACAAACAAACATAAAACCAGAATCTCACTCACAGCAGATATGACAATAATAAAACACAAAACATGCTGACTAAGGAGGCTGAAAGACCTCTACGAGAAAAACTGAAACATAAAAAAAATTGGATGTTTCTTTTACTTTGTATATGAAAGTTTTGCTTGCATGTATGCATATTCACTATGTGTACAAGGCCCATGGGTTCCACAAGGTACTAGATACCCTCAAAATCGTGTCACAGATGGCTGTTAGCAGCTATGTGTCTGCTGAGACCCAAGCTCTATACAAGAGCAGCTAGTGCTCTTAACCACTGAGGCATTTTTCTAGCCCAGAAAAAAAACAAAACTTAAGATGAAAGTAGCTAGCATCTGACCTTGAGTAAGCATTTGCCTTTCAAAACATCAGTGTACGGTCTTTTTCCAGTCTTTGCCTCTTATCATGGAAAATTTCACAGATGCATTTTGACATTCTAGCATAGACATTCTCTTAGTGCAGAATTGCCTATGTCCATAGCCCACATGTTGAATCATAGCCCCCAGCATATAACATCATGAATTTATTTTAAAATACACTAAGGTTTCCCATGTTATGAAGTACCAAACAATTGGCCATAATGTAATTAGCTATGTAAAATAATCACATCTATCTCCTTAGTATGCAAATTTGGTTTTTTATCTTAGTCATTAAGATGATATAGGTTGAAGGAAAGGGGCTGGGGAAAAGAAAGGAGAAAAGGTATATAATTTGATTTTAATTAAAATAAATAAATAAAAACAAAGTTCCACATAAAGTTACAATAGCCAAAGAGATTATATGTATATCAAAGACTTGGTTTAAATAAAGTTTACTTCTGTTTTATCATCAGAAATGTTTGATTGGCACATTGAAAATGACATACTCTTCATTTTAATAAAATGTCAGAGAAGCAGGGTATCTACAAAGATGTTTGTGTTCCCCTACTCTTGAGAATCTGAACTCCACATTTCCCTGTGTCAGCATTCATGGAAAGCAAAACGTAAAATCCACTTCTAAACACTTCAGAGGTCTCTTAGGAGATAAAACTCTTAGGAGTGAGTTGTAATTAGCAACTGGGATAAAACTTTTGTCAAAAACATTTCCTGGGTTCCAAGCCTGAAATGCCATTGCCACTAATAGATGAAAAGTTAATTTTGGCTCTTGGGGGAGAGGTCACAGAATGGGAAACCTGTACCTCAGGACCTGGCTGCTTTCCCCAAACCCACTGGCTATTGTGACCTTAGAACCTATCCCACAGTCCTGAAAAGGGAAGCTGTCATGGGAATGTTTTTACTGCAGTCTGTGAGGCAGAGCAAGGGAGGGGATGAAAGAAAGACAGTTTGGGTTAGTGCTACATTTGGAAAATGGACTCTGGGGATAGAGATCCCGTGTAGGGTCTCTGTAAGCTGGGCTGTTAAGGCAACTTAATGAAGAATCTCTGGAGATGGGCACAGCTGAACCATGCAAGTTATGGGCAAGGAAGGCTTTACATGACTTGACTAGAGAGTTTGTCTGTTGTTCATGTAACCTTACAAACATCATGCCAGGTCCAAAGGAAACTCCATTTCCCTAAATTCTAAAAGGCAGAAGGGACAAATGGTTATCTGTGGTGCGTATTAGCACACCAAAGCATATGCTGGCCTCCAGGCTTCTTCAGTACCTGTTACACATAGTCCATGTGCATCCTAGCTCTTCTCACCTCCTCCCCTACCCTCAACTTCCCCGGCTCACAGGCTTCTCTCCCTGCAGCTACTCTCCTTCCCCTTATAAACCTGCTACTTCAGCTGTGTTCTGTCTTCCCTCCTGTCTCCCTCCTCCCCCTTTCTCTGCTCTTCCTGACCCCCTACCCCACCCCCCTGCACTCCTGCTTCTCTCATTGCCAGGCGGTCTGTTTACTACTTTCTCTCTCTGCTCTGGACTCCTGTAGACTTTGCCAGATGCCTCTGGCTGTTTCTGTCTGTCTGTCTGTCTATCCACTATAAAACCTTCCCCTTAACCACACCATAAAGCAGTCATATTGTCAATTTCTACATCTCACAAGATAAATCCTCAGGGTTACTGCCAACCAGCATGTTTACCCTGACTTTGGGCTTTTGAGAAAGAATAGGGATGAAACTACGAGAATCCCTCATACTGTGTAGAAACGAAGAATGTGAAGACATTTGTGGAATGAAAAATGTTTGTGAAAATGTTAGTCTCATAGTTAATGAATGACTATATTCTAACACTTCTGTACTCTGATTATAATGGCAAGACAGGCTTCCTTCATGAATTTAAGATCTCATACATGTCAGGAAATGACTTCCCCAGGTGACAGCATAAAGACCATGACACTGAAATCTCCATTTCAGCAAAGACCAACAGCAGGGTGAGTATTTCCAGCTGCAGTCTGAGAGGCAAGTTCACAGAGGAAACCTGTGTCTAGAATCTGGTTAAGTATTTATATGAGAAAATAAGATGCTGGATTAAAAGCAACTGAATCACAAAGTCACACAGGAAGTAGAGAAACTGGGGAGGAATGGGATTAGGCAGCAAGAGCAGTGGGGTCCTAAATACATCCCAAAACCAGATGTTTCCTCTTTTAATATACTCCTCCTTGACAGTTCTTGCTGGGTAAATCTACTTGAAAATGAGAGTTGATGCTGAAGGTGGTTATGGCTGCATTAATATCAGCCTGCTGCTGTTGCCTCCAACCCACAATCCTAGCCCTGATTTTCAAGTTTCCCAAAGCCATGCCTGTAAGCTCCCAGGCTTGCGAAGAGGATGAACCAACAGGATCTACTTAAGTCTGTACAGAAATGGAAACTGCTCAAGGAGAATGGCTACTCTCACTCTGGTCAGAGTGTGCTGAGTATAGAGATAAACAGAATCCATCCTGAAAATGTCACTGTCTGATTATGATGAAGCTCTTTCTGTTAATACTAGCTATTAAACGTTACCATCATCAGCCTGACATTTTTTTTGAGACTTATGCAGCTCTCACTGACCTGGAGCTCAGTCTGTAGATCTACCTGCCTCTTTCCCCTGAGTGCTGGGACTAAAGGCATATGACACCATGCCTGGCAATCCTGATTTCCTAACAAGACCCTTCAGAAGTATCAGCCATTTCTACTTGTTCATGGAATTCTCCATATTGCCTAAAATAGAGCACTGTGTTAAAGGAATTTAACAAGTGTCTGAAAGTGTACGTGTGCACGTGGGAATTATATGGTCTGTTCAGCTTCACTGTGAACCTATAATTGCTCTAAATAATAAATTGTGTTAATTGTATACTACCTAATGAAAGCCTGACATGTATTTCAATTATTTCAGTGTTCATGTTATACATTTACCAGTTTGCTCATGTCTGTTATAATATCAATCAAAAATCTGATTTACTCAATTCAAATATCCCTTATCACTTCAGTGCATCATATGAAATCAAATCAGTAAAACTTTTACTTCTTCCCTGAACTGTTTTACCCGGTGAGGGTAATAGTTGTGCTGAGATTTTTGTTAGAACACATGATTATTTAACTGATTCATATGATAGGTCTACTAGAACTCTTGTGTACAATGTAGATCCTAGTGAATCATAGGTTACTCTCAAGACAAGGTGTTCCAGTATCCATAGCTTCTCATGAAGCAAGTTCCTGATACATTTTTTTTTCTCTTGGAAACTTTCTTTAAAATGTCTCAATATTCTTGGGTTGGAGAGATGACTAGGCAGTTAAGACAATGGCTGCTCTTGCAGAGGTCATGAGTTGGCTCCTACTCCTCACATGGTGGCTCACAACCAGTTCCAGAGGATCCAGCAAATGATTCTGGCCTTCATGGGCAACAGGCACACACATAGTACACATATATACAGGCAGACAAAACACTCATGCACATAAAATAAATAAATAGAAAATAATAACTCAATATTCAATCGTAATTGATACTGGATTACACAATAAATTTTTATAAGAAAGCAAACTTACTGCAGTGAAATTTGTTATATGCCACCAATTTAGAACATAATAGGAATGTCTACAAACAAACCTGCATATCCAAATACTTCATTTGAAGAACCCACTTAATTAGCTGTCAGAGAGGCTGGTGGATTGTTCTTTGTTAAACCTCAGCCAGTTGTCAAGTGCCTGGTATATCCATAAGCAATTTGTAATTTATAAATATTTCATTTCTCAATACAGTTTTAGTTTTTCTCATCTTTGTAATTAAGGTATAATGTACTGGATAGCTGTTCTGTCTACAACCTTGAAGCACTGCCCCTAGAGATGCAGCAGGTAACTGTTCTACCTGCCTATGACCTTGAAGTACATGCCCCTGGAGCATGGCCTCTTGGCAACCCTTAAGACCTGAAATGCACGTAGGCAGTCTCTCTCTGTTCCTTCATGGGACTTGGAAGCTGTTACAATCTCAGGCACAAAAGAACAGCGTGGGACCTTGCCTCACATTTTCCAGGACCCTGCAACAATTCCTCTGTTCTGTTTTGTGAGTTTTCCTTTCTTAACAAATTATTTTGCCCTTTAAGCAGACATCATGGATTTCTTGCATTAGTATAAGCATGCCTATGTTGTAGATTATGAAGAGTGAAGAAATGTTGATTCATCTATAGAGATTGTATGCATCAGAAATGCTATCTAAACTCACAATGTAACTCTCAGGAGCTTCTTAGTAAGGAAAATTAACAGAAATATCCCAACTGAGAAGCCTTGTGGACAGGGAATACTGGGTTCCAGGTGACTGGGACATGAAACCCATGCTTCATCCTTCCCTTTCAGTTTTCTCAGGTTCAGAAGGCAGAAAACAGACAAGATGGTGGGTGACCATTGAGGTGGTTCTTAGAATGATTTTCATTTTATAGACTGTGGTTGAAATTATTGGGAATTCCTTCTTCCTCTATTATTATCTGTTTCCTTATTTTATGGGGTGCAGGCTGAAGCTCACAAATCTGATTTTGAAGCACTTAATTACAGCTAACTTCTTCATACTATGTAAAGGGGTACCCCAGACAATGGCAGCCCTTGGATAGGTTTATTTCAGTGGCTTTATTTGCAAACAGCTTTTCTGTCTCCACACAGGGCAAGGATGTCTCCTTTGGAAGCACCTGCCTCCTGAGTTTCTTCCAGGCCATCAACATCAACCCTAGTACTGCCTGGTGGGCACAGCTTAAACGGAAGTCTCACAGGTACACTGGCTCATCTATATACCTGATCTGGATCCTCTACTTCCTTATAAACATTTTTGTTGTTGTTGTTGTTGTTATGTGATTAGGGCAACAGAAATAAGACACACCTGCAGGATTTTTTTTTATGTTTTGCTGTACACAATATACACACAAAATTGATATACTGCTACTGTATACTATATACATACAAAATTGGTATACTGCTACATGCAGTGTACCTGTCACTTCCTGGTGTCCTGTGGATGGGACTTATACTTTGGGCCAGTGGCTCCATGGTTGTTATTCTGTACAGACACAAGCAGAGAATGCAATAGATGTGGAAGAGCAAGATCACCACCAGATCCTCCCTTGAATCCAGAGCTACCAAAACTATCCTCCTTGTGCGCACCTGTCTGCTTTTCCATGATCTCCTGTATCTTTCAAATATTTTGGGGTCTTATCATCCCAGCTAGTTGCTGGTAAACATAAGTGTAATGGGGCTGGGCGGTGGTGACGCATGTCTTTAATCCCAGCACTCGGAAGGCAGAGGCAGGTGGATCTCTGTGAGTTCGAGGCCAGCCTGGGCTACAGAGTGAGTTCCAGGAAAAGCGCAAAACTACACAGAGAAACTCTATCTCAAAAAACAAAAATGTAAGTGTAATGGTCTCTGTTTCCAAACTGTCAATCCCTTTCTCCTAATGAGCTGGTGTGGCTGCATTAGGAACAGAAAGTTCTCCTGACATTATCACCAACATGTTAATTGTAAGCTTTTGGGTAATTCTTATTTATTTCTTCAGTCACATTCTCAGAGCAGTGAACACTAAATCCACATGTGGATGGTTGTTTATAAAAATATGTATCTATGTGAAAAATGTGTGTATCTCTATAGTATAGACAGATATAGATATGAATGTATGTAGATACATAAGCATGCACTTATGTGCATTATCCATCTTGTGATGTCAGGAAAATTATATACTATAAATAAATAGCCAAAGACAAAAGAGCAAAATGTGGGGATGGAGAGATGGTCCAGTGGTAGGAGCACTGACTGCTCTTGCAAAGGACCTGGGTGTGGTCTCCAACACCCAGGGAGGTTTCCAAATTCCTGTATATCTACTTCTGGCTTCTGCAGTTTCCAAGCATGAAAATGGTGCACAGATATACATGTAGGCACTCATACATACATATATGTAAAATAAAAATATAATAAAACTTTTCAAATAAGGTGAAACAAACTGTAGGAGACAATGTTTACCTCTGGTCTCCACAAACATACATAACACACATACGTGGACACACACATTTTTCTATACTTTTAAAAATTTTATCATTACATCATTTTCCCCCTTCCCTTTTCTCCCTCCACCACTTTCATACATCTGCTTGCTCTCTCTCAAATTCATGGCCTCTTCTCCTTTCATTATTGTTTTATATCATCTACCTACCTACCTACCTACCTACCGATATATCTATCCATTATTCCAAATACATAAATACAACCTCCTTAGTCCATATATAGTGTTACGTCTATGTATATGATCTCAGCACTGACCATTTTATATTGAAGACAAAATTGGTGTGCTTGTCCCTTGTGAAGACCATTTCTCCTTCTCTCAGCATTCACCAGTTCATAGTACTTTCTCTAGGGTTGAGACCTCATAAGCTTTCTCCTTCCCATGTCATCATCCATTGGTGCCATTGTTGTGTAGGGCTTGTTTAGGCAGTCACGTTGATGAGACCTCATGGGTGTAGCCTCTCTGACATTTCTAGGGGACACAATCTCATAGCAAACTTCCTGTCCCATTGGTACTTACAAATTTTACACCCTTCTTCTGCAACTTAAGTGTAGAAGTTGACATGAGTAAAGAAATTTGGCAAGAAGCCTACAGTGAGTGCAGTGTTTAGCCCTAAGAATAGGATCTGGGGATTTGCCAAGATTCCTGGGAAGATGTTAGACTGTTAAGCCTGTAACTTTAGTGGGGTGTGTTGGGAGTCAAACTTTCTAAAGACAGAAACAGTTGATTTATGTGGAATAGCAAGGGAGTTGCTCTGAAGTTTTCATAAAATATGATGAAGGGGTTGGATTAGAAAACAAGGAGAGCCAGCAATGGAGTAGATTGGAGTACCAAGTAAATTAAGATGGTAGGTCTGAGGGTTCACTTTCTCTTTCTTGTATTCTTCCTACTGTTAAGAATCATCTAGGACTACAGGGCTGTTCCATTGTTCTATGGTGACACAGAATTCCAAAGTGACTAGGCATCTTATATCTGACTGCTTGAGACAAGAGTATATCAGACAAGGCAGTACTCCATCTAAGTGACAACAAGGATATTTTCTATTTAATGTATGGTTTGGGGTTTCTGTTTCTCTACCACAGAGATAAATTTATTTTCATTATTATTAAACATTCGGAGACATAAATCAGGTAAGCAAACCACAGAAACACTTGCCTGTTGTCCTTTCTGTTACACTGGATCTACTATGTTGACAAGAGATAGATGGTGGATCTTGGGAGACACTAAAACATCATGTCTGAAGACAGAAACAGAGAGAAAGAGATAGGTTCTGTCCAACACTCTCAATCTCTGTGTGGTAGATCCTCCTGACAATGATTCCTTGGCTCCAGACACTAAGAAGAAAAACTCCCTTTAGGAATAAAGGCTTCTCTGTAGGGTAAAAGGGCCAGGGAAAGAACACCCTAGCCCTGACACCAGGGCCAAGGACGTGAAATCCCATCAATCCCTGAGCATGTAATCCAACCAACTCCTTAGCACAAAATTCCACCAATCACTGAGTTCGCCCCAGAGTCTGACCACAAGATCTCACCAAGCTCAGGACTTGAAAACTAACCAATCTCTGAGCTTGCCCCATAAAATCCCACCAATCACCCCCATCCAAGAAACCCATATAAGCTCTTCATTCTGTTCAGTTGGCTGCTGCATCTTGCCCGAATAGCGGCAGCCACCATCCTGGGTCTTTTTCTCCTCCAATAAATCTCTAGTGTGAGGTTTGTGTGGTGTAGTGTGACACTTTCAGCAGACCAAGTTGTAACACTTTTCCACCCAGCCAAACAGAGCACAGTGAAGCTCAGCAGAGCAGAGCAGAGCTGTAACTCTTTTGCTGGGGAATGCCTCCCCAACCATCCCTCCACACACACCCCCACCCCTGACACACACACACACACACACACACACACACACACACA
>CABHPR010121520.1:0-44646 GCA_902168415.1 Peromyscus melanophrys | reverse complement strand
GTGTGCGTGTGCGTGTGCGTGTGCGTGTGCGTGTGCGTGTGCGTGTGTGTGTGTGTGTGTGTGTGTGTGTGTGTGTGTACCAGAGTCTAGATAGTTTTTCTTTGACCCTAGTATCCCAGGCCCCTCCCAGGAGCTTTCAGGATGCAAAGTATCTTTTGTATCAGCTCATTTTTCTTTCTACATTGCCTTCTTCTTCTTGTCTCAGGTATCACAATAGCACCCAAACATTTCCTTTTCATTCTTGATATCACCCTTTGCCTCAATGCCCTACCTCCCAACATAGTCTGCTCTGTACAGCAAATCTATTTGAATCCCAATTCTGATGTTATAATTTTATTTATTATAAAACTTCAGAGTATTTTTTCTGCATTTTTAAAATGACAAATTCTTACTAGGTATCCTAGACTGGCTTGGAATTTGCTATCTATTCTAGGAACTCACGGTTCCTGCTGTATTACCGTGACTAGCCTACCTTGTCTTATTGTCAGAACAAACTTTTAGCTCTTTAATCACTCTTCTCAACCCCATCCCCTGATTTCTTCACACTATCCACAGTCAGATTTTCCTTTCCTTGTTTCCAGATGACTGGAGAAGTCTCAGTTCATGTCCCTCAAACACTTGCTTCCTATACCTTGCTTATATCCTACATTTGGGTCCCTGTGTTTATTTTTTTATAGCAAATTTACCAGTTTAGTTGTAGACAACTTTAGAAAGCTTCCGTGACTATCTGTGTTAGTTACTTTTTTATTGCTGTGATAAAACACCATGACCAAGGCAACTGATAAAAGAAAGTGTGTGATTGGGCATATTGTTCAAGAGGGCTGGAGTTAGGATAGCTAAAAGAATCCTGTATAATAAAGCAACCTCTGGAGGTATCACCATCCTGACCTCAAGCTCTACTATAGAGCTATAGTAATAAAAACAACTTGGTACTGGCATAAAAGCTGACATACAAACCAATGGAACGAATTGAAGACCCTGACATTAATCAACACACATATGAACACCTGATTTTTGACAAAGAAGTCAAAACTGTACAATGGAAAAAAGAAAGTATCTTCAACAAATGGTGCTGGCATAACTGGATGTCAACATATAAAAGATTACTAATAGACCCATATCTGTCACCATGCACAAAACTCAAGTCCAAGTGGATCAAAGACCTCAACATAAATCCAGTTACACTGAACTTGATAGAAGAGAAAGTAGGAAGTAGTCTTGAACGCATTGGCACAGGAAATCACTTCCTAAATATAACACCAGTAGCACAGACACTGAGAGCAACAATTAATAAATGGGACCTCCTGAAACTGAGAAGCTTCTGTAAGGCAAAGGACACAATAAATAAGACAAAACGACAGCCTACAGAATGGGAAAAGATCTTCATCAACCCCACATCTGACAGATGACTGATCTCCAAAGTATATAAAGAACTCAAGAAACTAGATATGGAAATACTGAACAATCCAATTAAAAATGGGCTAAAGAGCTAAACAGAATTCTCAAAAGAAGAATCTCAAATGGCTGAAAGACATTTAAGGAAATTCTCAACATCCTTAGTCATCAGAGAAATGCTAATCAAAACGACTCTGAGATACCACCTTACACCTGTCAGAATGGCTACGATCAAAAACACTAATGACAGTCAATGTTGGAGAAGATGCAGAGCAAAGGGAACACTCCTCCACTGTTGGTGGGAGTGCAAATGTGTACAACCACTATGGAAATCAGTATGGTGGGTTCTCAGAAAATTGTGAATCAATCTACCTCAAGGCCCAGCCATACCACTCTTGGGCATACACCCAAGGAATGCTCAATCATACCACAAAGATACATGCTCAACTATGTTCATAGCAGCACTATTTGTAATAGCCAGAACCTGGAAACAACCTAGATGCCTGTCAACTGAAGAATGGATAAAGAAAATGTGGTACATATACACAATGGAGTGTTAGTCAGCTATAAAAAACCATGACATAATGAAATTTACAGGCAAATGAATGGAACTAGAAACTATCATCCTGAGTGAGGTAACCCAAACCCAGAGGGACAAACATGATATGTACTCACTCATAAGTGGATACTAGATATAAAGCAAAGAACAACCAGACTGCAACCCACAGAACCAGGGAGGTTACATAGCAGGGGGGACCCTAGGATGACTGTGGCTTATAATAAGTTTTGGTTTTACTCAATTCCTTCACTTCTTAAGTGGGGTCTTGCCCTAATGTCGCCACTCCCTTTATTCCATTAAGCACCATGCTTTTCTTTCTTTTTTCCATTTTTTTATTTTTTCCTGAGACAGTGTTTCTCTGTGTAACAGCCCTAGCTGTTCTGGAACTGACTCTGTAGACCAGTGCTGGGCTGGCCTCAAACTCACTGAGATCCTCTGCCTCTGCATCCCAAGTGCTGGGATTAAAGGTGTGTGTACCAATGCTCAGAATTAAGAATTTCAGTAAAACTCAAAGAACAGAAAACAGGGAGGTAATATTTAGAGTCTAAGTCTTTAGACAGTAGTTGCAAGGGTGCAGCATTTGTATATCTCACATCCCATGAAGCATACTTTATTTATTTATTCATTACAATTCATAAATATTCAAAGAAGTCTTCTGGACTGTCTGTCCAGTACTAGGCCTTTTCTTCTGTGTGTTCTCAGCACCTTGTAACATGGTGTTCTAGCTCTCAGCACAGAACATGTCTGTCCTGATCATGGCTACATTCTCAGCAAGTACCTCAGTGTCTCACATAGTAAGTGCCCAGAATGACATGGTTACTTTAAACCACAACATACACTGTCTGCAAAAAGTAACTGTAACATGGAAAATATTTCTGACTTGAAATTCCAGATATGGAATTGTGTGTGTTCCTCTCCTTCTTTGTGAATGGTGGGAACAGGGCAGTCTGATTGTGGAACCCCCAGTGGTGACTTCAAAGTCATAGGAAGTTGGAGCTGAGGTGGTATGTACAGTTGTGTGTCACTGAATATGTTCTGATCATGTTGCTGTTTATTACTTAATTCTTGCTGTCATCCATCACTTGCTGTCTTTAGTTTCTGATATGTGAGTTCCATTTATCTTCCTGTTGCTACCACCTGCTATTTCCAGCAGTTCTCCTCAAACACTTTGGCAAAAATAAATTTACAGCATCCTTTTATGAATCAATGTAATGATTTTTTAAATTTTCTATAGACTTCTGAATACATCATACATTGGTAACAGAAAGACAAAAAAGCCAGATATATCACTACTTTTTGATTTTCTGTGTGGTTAGTGAAGGTAAGAAAATAAGTTGTGAATCTCTGTGAGTTCAAGGACAGGCTGGTCTACAGAGCGAGATCCAGGACAGGCACCAAAACTACACAAAGAAACCCTGTCTCCAAAATCCATTTAAAAAAAAGAAAAGAAAATAAGTTGTATAGTAGTGATATTCTTAGGTTTTTTAGTTCAAGAAATAGATTTGTTTTCATTTCAGGGGAAAACAATCAGGCTCCATCTATCTTTTAAGCAAGTTATTTTGGTGATGTGAGAACCTCTGAGTAACCTCTGACTAGTAGAAATAAGATTTTAATGGAGAGAGAAAGAGGAGAGAAAGGTAGCCCCTAGCAGTTTTCTCGTTTTCTCTTTGCAAGCATACTTTTGCTAGAGACAGAAGGCTAGGATGGTTCCATGAAAAGAGAAATTCTGAGTAGTCCAGGATGGACGTTGGTATGACTTATCCATTGTGCAATGTGATGTTGATAAGAGAAGATTCATGTCCTAGAAACAAAGTTTTTTCTAGAGATAATACAAAAAGAAGGTCCTAGTCTTCTTGAGTATGCAGAAAGTGTGGCAAAGACTGGCATTGGAATAATGAATACATATCAACAAGAGTCAGGCAAGGTAACCCTTTGCCATCTGGAAATGCTCTGAATGGCCTCCTGCAAGCCCTGATATCAAATTTGATTCATTCATTCCCTGTCAGGGTTCAAGAAACTCATCTACAGAGCAATTAACAAGGATACATTTGCCTTATTGGCATGAAATGAAAAATGGGTTTTCTTAAACCACGTGTCTTAATTCCATGTTAGAATGTTGGACTGTAGATTACCATGTGGCCCATGCTATCTGGGACATCATCTTTTGAGTTCTCTTCTTAAATAAAAAGGATATTTTTGTTGTTTGGTATTAAGAACACAGTTAAAAGATTTAAAATGTTTTAAGTAAATTGAAAGGATTACTATAGTCCAAAGTTGTTTTCTAAATCTCTAAGAGTTGGAGTGATTTGAATAAAATATTTGAGCAGGGTGGTGGTAGCCCACACCTTAAATCCCAGCAGAGACAGGCAGATATCTATAAATTAGCTGTTGTCTAAATTCTAGAGTTACAGTGAAAAACGTGGTCGTAGTGCATGCCTTTAATCCCACCACCCAGGGACAAAACTCAGATACAGCTCGTAACTGGTATGTTTGCACACTAGAGAAATCACATACTATATTTACAGATTATTGTAAAAACCCTCTACATGATTACTAGAAAGGCAGCTAATTTTCAATGGGGATAGGAACAACGAGCAGCTTTTGCAACTGCCGGGGTAAGCTCTTGTCCATGCAATATTGAACCAGATGACACCTCAATTGTGGATATTATATTTATTGGTGAATCGGAAACTGGGGACTCTTCATAAACCAAAAAGGAGTTCACCAACATTTGTCTGTTGGCTTCTATTGAAAACACTTTCCATATACAAAGAATAAATAGTCTCTCTTTGAGAAACAAATCTGTACATTTTATAAGGCATGGAGAACCTTATACTCAGTCATTGCCAACCACACTATAGTTGTAAGGGCACCCCATAAAATGATGGATTGGATCTGTTCTAAGACAGGGTCCTTTGCAGGCTTTGTCAGGGAAGGAAAGGTATTACTGTGGAACTGGTAACTATCTGAATTCCATTATGACCAGGATGTGGTAGCAAAGGGGTCTGTGCCTTCCCTCACTGAGGAAATAGCTCAGTTGCCTATAATCCCCATCCTAAAACTGTTCATCTCTCCCCCAAAAGAGGCACCTGTTGGACTGTGGGGACCAAGGGAATGGTCATAGCATTTGGCTAATGCATGGTTTACTCACGGCTCATCAACCACTGGTGACACCAAAGCTAAATGGAAAGTGGCAGGCTGTAGATCAAGGGACAGAGTGGTTATTACTGAGAAGGAACCATCAAATCCGCACAATATGCTGGAGCACTATTGGCTATAAGACAAACATAAGGAAGGCAAAGGAGAATCTATACCTTCTTCAGTTCATGGTGCTTGTGTAATTGCATAGCCACATGGTCATCAAAATGGAAAACCACTAACTGGCAGATAAATGGCAAAGATATCTGGTCATGGGAGACCTGAATAGAAATGGCAAAACCTAACAAAACTTACCAAAGACATCAGATTTTATGTAGCTCATACAGTTAAGACAGACAAAACATCCGAAAATAGTGGACAAATTGGCATCATGTTTAATTAAGACTAGATTATTAAAATTTGCCAGAAAACAAATTCAAAACAAATCAGCAAGAATGATAGATTGCACATTCAAAAAACTTGAAAGTTTATACCTAACACTAAAAAATAAGGGGAAATGGAGAACCAAATTAAACCAGGACAACCCTGTGAGAATAACTATTATAAGGAATCCATAGCCAGGTGGTGGTTTACATTTTTAATTCCAGCGCTTAGGAGGCACACACCTTTAATCCCAACACTTGGGAGACAGAGAAGGCACATGAGAATTACAGTGATTTAAATTTAAAAGCCACTTGCAAAAGGCAGGCTGAAATTCAAAGTGAATGTTCTTTTTGATCTAAAAATACACTTAAACCTTGAATTTACATATAAAGAGAAAGGGGAATATAGTTATATTTATCCACACATACTCAGGTATATTTAGTTTCAAAATTTCAAAGGAATTTTTAAAATTGAAAAATAATTCTTTTCTGTTGCCAAAAAACATTTTTTTCCCCTAGGAAAGATATAACCTGCCAAAACCAGAAGCCCCCAGAGTTAGGGTTTGGGGAGGGTTTTGCTTTTATCTTTCCAGAAGAATAAAAGCATCCAACTAAGAAATCCAGAGGCCACTGGACAAGTGAAACATCTGAAGAACGGGGATGGATCATCAAGAGAAAATGTGCAAAGAGAAAGAATAAATTGGCCAGGTGGTATCCCCACCTCCAGCTGACTGTTCTGAAATCCTGAATCGGAGCCCTAACTAGCATGGCACCCATGCCACCAATCTCATAATCTTTCGGTTTTCATTTGACTCTCTAATACTTTTCTTAATATACTGCACAAACAGTGGACACCTTTGGGTTAACTGCTGTGTTTTGCCTAGCCAGGATTACCACTAAGCTGATAAACACCACCCAAAGATCAACTTTGGACTATAAATTGCTCAGGACATTAGGACATTCAAATTGCTTAATTCATATGAGACTGACATGAACATTTTACAGAACTTTGAACTAAAAAAATAAATTAACCCTAAGACTGCCAAATACATCCAAGCTGGACATTATGGAAAGCTTGGCAGAAATAGCTTCATTGTTGTAACTATTTTTACTGTGTTAGAGTTAAAACCTTTCCTTTTTATTTAGAAAAAAAAAAGGAAGATGTTGCAGAATATTTGATCACACTGTGAATCCTGAGATTGTGTTATTTACTGGAAAAACCTGTTTCTAGCTGTGGTGTGGCTCAGCCCTAGCACATGCCTTTAATCTATGAGCTTTCTGCTTGAATATTATAAACAGGATTAAATAGTCAACTATAGGTCAAGAGACAGAGCAACCAGTTGATAGGAAGCCAATATAGAGACATAAAAAACATAAAAAAAAAACCAACAGAGTAAGAGGGAATCAGGAGGACAGATAGAGAGACACACAGGAAGTGGAAGGGAGGGACATTCAGTTTGAGGAGTGTCATTTGAGCCGGTGAAGGAGAAAGGTCAGGCGGGTGCTTTTTCTGCCTCTCTGAGCTAGTAGGCTTTCACCTCAGCAACTGGCTCCTGAGTCTTTATTGGTAAAATTGAATGATTGAGGTTTTATTAAAAACAGAATTTGATGTTCCAATGCATGACACAATCACATGGAACAGAGAAATCACACCAGCTGTGGACAAACTGAGAAGGCATCAGATTTGGTAAGACACCTGGGAACTCCTCAAGGAGAGAGTAATATTAAAGGGAAAAATCTTTCCCATGTTAGGGATGGGAAATATCATAATACAGGGCATCAGGACCTTGGATAATGATACTTTATATGGCTAGTAGCAAGGATGGTCATGAGATTAATAATGGACTCAGGTGTGTAAGCCATCTGTCTGAGGTCTCCCATGCTAGACCGGTGTTGGTTTCAAGTCCATCACTGGCAGACTGGAGATAGAAAAATGTCTCATTAGATATTTGTGAGAACAAATCAAGGTAGTTTATATAAAAGTGCTTATAATGCCCCCAATGGGAAAGGGTTATATATTTTAGCTATGATTAATAATACCTCTGATTGATCTACTCTGTAGTCTGTGGACCAAGGACAGTGCTAGGCACTTCACTAGTAGTCTAGAAGGTTGTGTTTTACATCACCACTGTCATACTATAGCCATGTATTCTACTTCAGCAAGTGTTTTCTTTGAATAAATGATTAAATAATAAAATATTCTTCATAGGCGGATCTTTGTGATTTCGAGGCCAGCCTGGTCTACAGAGCGAGATCCAGAAAAGGCGCAAAACTACACAGAGAAACCCTGTCTCGAAAAACAAAACAAAACAAAACAAAATATCCTTCATAATTTATTTTGCTTACTTCTTTTGTTTCAAAGATTTTTAAAAAGGCTCTTATAGTGCCATGCATGTTAATCATGGCACTTAGGTGGCAAAGGCAGGAGAATTTCTACAATTTCAAGGCCAACTTGATCTATATATGAGTTCCAAGATGGCCTGGGTTACATATCAAGAGCCTGTCTCAAAAACAAACAAACAAAAAATAAAAAAGGAAGTTACCACTGGAAACTCCTTAGTTTTCAAGTTTTATTTTTATTCTATGAAACTACACCTTTTTGTGAATGAATGGGACAGTGGTGGTATTATGCATGTTAATGTAAAACAGTAATTTTGTTTATTTTTGTCCCTAGGAGTCTAATGACTTTTCACAGTACCAACTGAAAGCTTGCTTAAGAAAAACTACCTAAACAATAACTTAAAAAATGTCCAAAAGGCAAAAAGTTTATATGATTTGAAGACAAACCAGAGTATTGTCTAGTTTGCTGTTTAATTGGTATGAGCCTTACACTGTTTCTGTTATAGTTTGCATAAAATAAAACACACTCTTTTAAGTGTACAGTTCTATAACTTTTGATAAACATACACAGACACTGAATGGTGACCACAGTCAAGTTCTAAAACAATTTCTTCACTCCTCCAGTTCCCTTATGCTGTTCCTTTAGAGTCCAACCCTCTTCCTACTCCTAACTACTGGCACCATTATTCTGTTTTCTTTCCTTATAGTTTGTCCTTTCCAGAATGCCATATAAATGGAATCATTCAGTCTTTAAAAAAAAGTCCAAAAGGAAATGAACCAGTGACACTTGGGATAAATCCAGAGGTAGTACAAAGATCAGGGAGATTCTGAAAGAGTTAGGATCAAGGAGGGTGGTCTCTAAAGACATCATACACTACATCTTGATAAAAGGTACCAGAAACAATCATTTATTTGCCAGTTAAAAACATAGTATAGGGTGTAGCTGTATTTATAAGAAAAAAGAAACACACAAAGCCAAAGTAAAGAGAAAAGCCAAAGAGGTCAGAGCTAAGAGCCTTAACCGCTTTCCGTTCGCTAGTCTCTCCCTGAAGCAACGTCTCCCAGCTCAAAAGGGGGGTTGTCCTTAAATAGAATTCTGTTCTGCCTTCTCATTGGTTGTAAACCCAACTGCCTAACTGCCTCATCACTACTTGTTCGCCAGACTCTGGCTATGGCTTGCTAATAGCTCTGACCCCTAGGCAACTTTATTTATTAACATATAACATTTAAATAAAAAAGAAAATATCACCAATAGGGATGCAGTGTGCTCTTACCCTGATGCCTTCACTGCCATGATGCCCTGTTGGAAGTACAAAGGTCCTGCATTCACAGATAAGCACTAGGGAAACCAGGACATTTAAACACACAGGGTTGTCTCTTCAATGGAAGAGATAAATCACCTGTTTTCTGCTTAGAAGGCTGGGAATGGAGGTGACTGATAGCCTAGGTGATCCTTGAACTATCTGTATGGCCAGGAGCTCTCCCAAGTTCCCATAGTGGTCTAGATGACCACTATGCCATCTGTATGACTGAGATCACACCAGATGCTCTCCCTAGACCCTTAAGATAGATAACACATGTAGCCTATCTCTAGAACCCATCTTCATGGAACAAGTGACATATACTTTGAAAAGAGTTTTGATGTAATTATACCTCCTTGTGCACATGGGATTATGCTACACCAGGAAGCCCTCCTGCCCCCCAATCATACTGTACTCAAATATGCCTAAAATAAGCTGCCTGGTATTAGACTCTTAAATTTGAACGAATACCAGCTACTGAGTCGTGCTGAACCTCACTGATTTCCCTCTTGCCTCATGTAGATCACTACTCTTTTGGCCATGGTATTTGCAGACACCCCACAATGGACTGACTGCATTCTTTTGTGCCAGTCAAAGCACAAACAATATCTGAGAATTTCTATCAAGAGACTGTGCTCTTCAGGATCTTGTTTGGTCTTATGCAGGTAGCCACAGCTGCTGTGTGCTTACGATTGTGATAGCCATCCCATATTCAGAACACAGCATTTTGTGGTGTTTCTTGTGGTGATATTGTGCCCCCCAATATATTGATCACCCTAATAAACTTGTCTGGGGTCAGTGAACAGAACAGCCACTAGATATAGAGGCCAGAAAATGGTGGCACATACACTTTAATCCTATCACTTGGGAGGCAGAGATCCATCCGGATCTCTGTGAGTTCAAGGCCACACTGGGAATGGAGCCAGGCATGGTGACACACATCTTTAATCCCAGGAAGTGATGGCAGGAAGCAGAAAGGTATATAAGGTTTGAGGACCAGGAACTAGAGGCTTTTAAGCTTTTAGGCTTTTAGCAGAAGTTCAGCTGAGATCCATTTGGATGAGGACTCAGAGGCTTCCAGTCTGAGGAAACAGGATCAGCTGAGAAGTTGGCGAAGTGAGGTTAACTGTGGCTTGTTCTGTCTCTCTGATCTTTCAGAATTTACCCCAATAGCTGGCACCGAGTTTTTTTTTTTTATTATTTTATAAGACCATTTAAGGTTTGTGTTACAGTTTCTTTCTATCCTTTAGCTCCTGCATTCTTCCCACCCCCTTTTTTTGTGATGTTCCCTGGGCATTGTGTGTGTGTGTGTGTCTTATTTAGGGCTAATGACTCAGTTGTTACTTGTTCTGGGACTCCACATTGACTGTTACCCTCTTCAGGGAGGAATTTCTCTGACCCAGGCAGAGGGAGCTCTAGTTTTTAGGTAAAGTGTCTTTGGGAAGCAGTAGGAGTACATGTCCAATTAGCAAAATATCAGTAGTACCTTCTTCCCTAGGGCCTGTGACCTTTCTAGCCATGGACTTTAAGTTTACAGTGTCAGGCATGTCTTACCTCCTATGGAATGGGCCTCAAATACAACCGAGCAACATGCTGATTGATCCCAGAGTATGCCTGACACTGCTGCATTTGTGGGCAGATCCTGTTCAGTATATCAGAATTATAGCATACCGGGAAATACTATCGATAAATTCTCACTCTCACTAGCCTGCCTAGCACCTTTTAGCACTTTGGAAGCTGGGTAGCAGGGAGGAAGCTTCCAGATCACTTCCAGCTTAATTTTTCTGTGTCTTGTATCCAGGGTATATGGTGTCATTTGCATTATGGTTTTATCATCTAGTTCTGGTGGAAAACCAAGAGTAATGGCAATGGCCTATATTGTTTTGGTAGTTTCTTGGGGATGTCTGGTCAGAGACTCAGGGAGTATATTGCACTTGGCACTGGGATTTTTGTTTGAGACCCCATGGCTTCTGGGGGCAATATTTTCAAATGACACAGAGTACCTCCATTAAAACTTTTCTTTTTTGACTTATGTTTTTAGGTTTATATAGTGATGGATTTCCATGTGGTTTTTGCATGTATCTTTGGTTTTGGTTGACCCTCCCACAACCATTACTTTTTTCTATTCCCCCAACCACTTTCCTAGTTAAAACTTTCTGCCCCCTTTATGCCTTCTTTCCACCTCATATGGAGAAACACTACTTTTCAAAAATGAGAGAAAATGAAGTAACATGATTAGCTGCAGTCTTGGTGTGATAGAGAAAATAGAAATTGAAATAATAGGATTTAGAAGCATATATGGACTTGATTTCCAGTTCTGCCACTTAATTTGGGCAAGTCACCTAACCTCTCTGAGTCTCCACTTTCATGCCAGGCAGTTTGAAAATATTATTATCTCTAATACGGGTTTGTTCTGTGGGCCATGTCTGATCTTTTTTATAAAGTGCCCAGTATGTGGTGGCTTCTGTCATTTAACAATTTATTATATACATTAACTACATAGAGTCTTGTTCCCATAGACAGTAGACTATCTCAAACATTTCCTTGGACTTTTGACTAAAACATATTTTCTTTGTGATGGGTGCAAATGTAATACAATATCTATTTTATTTTAAGAAGATATGAGAAGAAATAAGTAAGCTACTTCAAAATAATTTTTAAAGTATGAAGTTAGCAGGAGCTGGAGAGATGACTCATCAGTTAAGCTCTCTACCTGCTCTTCCAGAGGACCTGTGTTCCAGGTCATCCACATAAGTGACTCATAAGTGCCTGGAATTCCAACTCTACAAAGGTAGAAGCAGAAGGCCATTTCTCTCTCTCTCTCTCTCTCTCTCTCTCTCTCTCTCTCTCTCTCTCTCTCTCTCTCTCTCTCACACACACACACACACACACACACACACACACACACACACACAGAGTAATGCCTTATTACTCCATACCATTAGTACTTTCAGCAACTCTATGACTTATATTTCTATTTATTGTTGCTTTTTCTTGGAGAGTGTTGGGATTTTTCTTCATTCCAGATTTTATGATAAAGAACTTAGCTTAAGGGGCTGGAGAGATGGCTCAGTGGTTAAGAGCACTGGCTGTTCTTGCAGAGGACCTGAGTTCAGTTCCCAGCAACCACATGGTGGCTCATAACCATCTGTAATGGTCCCCTCTTCTGGCATGCAGGCAGAACACTGTATATGTAATAAATAAATCTTTGAAAAAAAAGAACTTAGCTTAAATGGCATTTTCCAATTTGCTATCTATTAAAATGATAGGGAGAAATACCATTTTATAAATTGAAATTCATATGTGTGAGCATTAACACCAGGATTTGGTTCCTTTGTTTCTATAGAAACAAATAAATGATCTAAATAGGAATTATGTTTTATGAAACAGATAAAGGTACTTATTTTACTTTTGACTGTGTAGTGTGGCAAAATAAAATTTTAAATTAAAAAATGAAACCTAGGGTACTTTGAGGATTGGAGTTCTTGAAAAAGCCAGCCATGATGAAGCCAGTGGAGCCTTGTTATGTAGTAACAGTTGTACTCAGCCACCAGAAGATTAACTGCTGTGGAGCCAACCACTTTAGAATTAATGAGTAGACTTTTTAAAAAAGGTATCATTATATTTATGATCCAAGATTCTCTTGTTCTTTCCAGATATATTGTCACACTGTGAAATTCCATAATGAGAAATGTTTTGATTTCTCTCAGGTAGTCAAGCTAATAAAGTCAAAGAAGTAGACTCAGAGTCTCTTCCTTCTTCTACCAAAATTCACAACATGTCTTTCAACCTGAAGTGATCACTCCATGAAAAAGTGAAGCCAGAGAAAGAGCCCAGGGCCACACCTCCTTCTCCAAGAACTTTACAGCAGTGTAGGTGACCATGCTGGGGAGTTGATTTCAGTCCCAAAGCCCATGGACCACTGAAAATGGAGTCTGAAGAGAGTGAGTCTGTTGGTAGGTACTTCTTTAAAGGATGGAATGGAAGGACTTCATGTCTGTAAGGACTGTGAGACCCTGCAGTATAGCCCTGTTCCATTTCACAGCTGAGGAACTGGGAAGAAAGGAGAAATGAGCTTCCCAGGGACACACAGCCAGGATGGGGTGCCTGGCTGTGTTTGGTTGTCCTTGGTATCTTTAGGATTTTTTAAAAATAAATCCTTTATTATTACACATTTGTTTTATTGTTATTATTATTTTATTTTGTTTTCTTGAGATAGGGTTTCTCTGTGTAACTTCCCTGACTGTCCTGAAACTTGCTCTGTAGACCAGGCTGGCCTCAAACTTACGGAGCCTGCCCCTGCCTCCCAAGTCCTGGGATTGAAGGTTGTACCACCGTGCCTGGTAAGATTTTTTTTATGTGTATGTGTCTTTTGCTTGCATGTATGTCTGTGCACCATGTACAAGCAGTGCCCATGGAGGCCAGAAGAGGACATTTGATCTGAAACAGGAGTTACACATGGTTGTGAGCTGCACTGTGGGCACTGGGAACCCAATATGGCCTCTATAAGAGCAGCAGATATTCTTAACTGCTGATCAGTCTTGCCAGCCTCTGCCCTTGGTATCTTTAAAGGAAGAGAGTGCCCTACTTGGAGAAAGGAAAGCTGAATTTCATTTAAGTTTTATTATTTTTTTTAAGTTTTGTTAAATTTTAACATTGGCATAAATAGAAAGAATATCACAGAATACTGTCTGAGTCACACCTAACTTTAGAGGCCAGTATTTTCTCCCATTTGCTTTATATTCTCTCTCTCTCTCTCTCTCTCTCTCTCTCTCTCTCTCTCTCTCTCTCTCTCTCTCTCTCCCTCCCTCCCTCCCTCCCTCCCTCCTCTCCCTCCTCCTCTTCCTCCCACCTTCCCTCTCTCTTTCCACCCTCCCTCTCTTTCTCTCTTCCTCTCTCTCTCCCTCCCTCCTCCTCTCTCTCCCCCTCTGTTCCTTCTCCCACTGACTTTTCCTCTCTCCATCTTTGTGTCTCTCCTATTTGTTCTCTCTGCGTGCCCCACTTATAGGATGCTGCTGTTAATATTTGGGGGCAGTCTTCATACATAAAAGCCAAAAAACTCTGTCACAGACATGCCTAGATATTTGTCTTCATAGTGAATCTAGATAAATTTTACAATCAAATATTAATCATCAGAGACTCTGAAATGGTAGGAGCTGTGTCTCGGAAAAGTAATTTTAGAACTTATATTTATTTATTTTTATGTGTATGAGTGTTTTGTCTGCATGTATGTCTGTGCATCATGTGCATGCAGTGTCTTCAGAGGCCAGAAGAGGAGGTCAGATCCCCTGGGGACTGGAGTTACAGTCCATATAGGTGATAGGAATTGAACCTGGGTCCTCTGGAAGAGCAGCCAGTGCTTTTAGTTGCTGAGCCATCTCTCCAGCTCATATTTATTTTCAATCATTTATTCAATTCATTCATTCATTAGTTAATTCATTTATTTGTGTGTGTGTGGGGCATGCACATGCCACAGTGTCAGTGTGGGAAGTTAGGATAACTTATCAGGGCTACTTTTATGTCCACCATGTGGGTCTTGGGAGCAGAACTTAGGTCTTCTGGCTTGGCAGCACACCTCTACCTGCTAGATCACCTTGCTAACCAAGGAATTAGTTTTTTTCTTAGGTTTTCCCTTTATGGCATGCTTTAAAAACTTTGAAATATGATTCATATACATAAATTCACCTCCTTAAAGAGTGTAACTCATTGATGTCTAGTTTATTTTCAAGGTTGCTAGGGCAACTTGCAACCATCAGTTTTCCATGGACAGCATTTTCAGGCAATTGGTTTAATTTAGTGTTCTCTGTAGTTATAGCTCCTGTGTTTGAAAAAAATGCAGAGAACTTGTTGTCTGTAGAGTCAATACTGAGATGCAGTGTGGGATTGCAGCCATCACTGGCTCCATGCAGCATCAGCTAGCACATGTGCTGGTACACTTCATCTAATGCTCTTCATCTAATGCTTTTTCTCTTTTATTGCACATTTCTTATTGAAAAATTGACATACAAGGGACAAGCTATTAAGTAACTCATAGAACATGGCTGGTAACTGACCAAATGCTACAAAAATATTCTTCTGCAAATGAAATAAATACGTCATAGAAGCAATGCAAAGTATTCATTAAAATGATTATACTTGGGGCTGGAGAGATGGATCAGCAGTTAAGAGCACTTGTTCTCTTGTAGAGGACATGGGGTAAAATCTCAGAACCCACATGGTGGCTCACAATTGTCTGTACTCCAGTTTCAGGGGTCTGACACGGTCTTCTGACCTCTGCAGGCACCAAGCAGGCATGCCTGTGGTGCACAGACATACATGTGAGAAAAACACTCATATACATAAAATAAATAAATCTAAAAAAATGATTATAGTTAACATTTTGGTTTATGTAATTACAATTAGTTGGAAGATGCTGTGGGATATTCTGTATGTCAAATGTGTTGCCAATAAAACACTGATTGGCCAGTGGCTAGGCAGGAAGTATAGGCGGGACTAACAGAGAGAATAAAAAGAGAAGGAAGGTGGAAGGAGACGCTGCCAGACGCTGCCAGCCACCGCCAGGACAAGCAGCCTGTAAAGATGCCGGTAAGCCACGAGCCATGTGGCAAGGAACAGAATTATAGAAATGGATTAATTTAAGATATAAGGACAGTCAGCAAGAAGCCTGCCACGGCCATACAGTTTGAAAGCAATATCAGTCTCTGTTCTTTCTTGGTTGGGTCTGAGCGGCTGTGGGACTGGCAGGTGAAAGAGATTTATCCTGACCGTGGGCCAGGCAGGAAAACTCTAGCAACAGGAAGAGATTACAAATCCATGCATATTATACTCATTATAAATTCACACACATGCACATACTCATGCTTGCTGGTGTAATGGTGTACTATAGTTTTTTTTCCTTCCTTTAAAAACTAATGGAATGGTGCTGTATGCTGTAGAGTCAGCTTCAGTGATTTCTCTGCCTTTGGTATCAGAACTTCCTGAAGGCAGGCTGAGCAGTATCATTCTTTCCTGGCTCTGGGGTATGGGATGAGGGCAGAGTTAAAGCCTAGGAAGAGTAGTAGAAATCCAGCAGAACCCTGAATGTCACCTTTCTTTTTGCCACTATCATAGGGTAGAGTGGCTCTTCTTAGTGTCATCACAGTGGCCTCCATGTCCTACTGTTTCTTCACAACCCAGTTGAGTGAATGAGCCAACTTTCCGGCCACCTTCCTTTGCATGCCTGGCTCTCCTACCTTAAGGGGTGTATTCAGGATTGATTCTCAGTGTGTTTTCCAGTTCATGTTGTAAAACTGGTTAAGAAAACTTTTTTCCCCATGGGGGCTGGAGAGATGGCCCAGCGGTTAAGAGTGCTTGCTGCTCTTTTAGAGGACCCAAGTTTGGTTGCCAGCATCAGATAGCCCCCACAGGCCCCTGCACACATCACACACACACACACACACACACACACACACACACACACACACACACACACACACACACACAGAAAAATATTCTTAGAAAATAAAGAAAAGTAAGCATTTTTCCTTTGCATTTTGGTATTGATGAGGACAGCTGTTAGGCTTTTCAACTCTAGATGCCACTCCCAACTCACTCACAGGTGGACTGCTGGTTGGACTGAGTTACTAGTACTAATAAGTATGTGAAGAAGTAAAACTGAGGGGTAGGTGATTTTCAGAATCCACTGAATGATTAGGTGAATGAGGAGAATGTTTGAATGTCCATAGTGCTTTCTTAAAGAGACAGTATTTTCTACCTGTTTCCTGTAGGGGCTCATTGCAGCTATCTGCAACCTCCACACCCTTCACCGCCAGCAGGTATTGGTTTTGCTCCTGACTCTGAAGCCTGCTTAGGTTTGGGAGTCTTTTGTTCCTATTCCCTGTTTTGGAGCAACTCAAGGCTCAAGGACCTGCTGAATGTCTCACATGCAGGAGGCAATGTCAGTTGGGAGATGGCCAGAATAACTGCAGGATGGGCCTTGGATCCCTTCCATCTAGACCCCTGCATGAGTGTAAGCTCCTCAAGGCACACTGGCTGCTTCCAATGGCAGCTGGTTTCAGAGACAGGAAATGGAAAGGCTTGTCTCTTAGGCTCCACAACTATCACTTCCTGATCATTATTCAAACTCACAGAGACTGACCCACATCTTTTTTTTTTTTTTTTCCTTCGAGACAGGGTTTCTCTGTGAAACAGTCCTGGCTGTCCTGGAACTCACTCTGTAGACTAAGCTGGCCTTGAACTCACAGAAACCCACCTTCCTCTGCCTCCCGAGTGCTGGGATTCAAGGTGTGCACCACCACTGCCCGGCTGACCTCACGTCTTAATAGGAGAGTTAAAAGACAAAAAAGTGTGGCTTTTTTTAAAACTTGATATAATAAATTATTATAGCAAGGCCTGGAGAACTTGTGGCTTTGCCCTACTTTGAGGGTTTGTCATCTGACAGTCCAGTTCCACTTGTGAAATCTTGAGCAAGGTACTTCTGTGAGAGTGTATTTCCTTTTCTAAGAGGTGAGGGCAATGACGTGACACATGAAATACTTAGCATGGTGTGAGATCTGTACCTCAAAGCTAATCGCCCCAAAGTAGTAACATCTGTATTCTCTACCACATACATTCGTGTTGGAATTAGGTCTTAACACTGCATTTTAGAACTTTACATTTAACTTTTTCCTTCCAGTGTGGCAACCATATCAGCTCACTGCGTTGTAAGTAATTGCTCCCATTGTCTTACAGAGAGTAGTGGCATGAAGCTCAAAACAGGAAGGTAACAGCCAATCCCCACAACACCAAAGTGAAAAATAAATTATGGAAGTTGCAACTGACTTCTGGCTTCTCCAAACACATGGTTCAGTTTCTGGCTGCTTTGCCAGACCCAAACACTATTCTTTTGTCTCCTAGTCCTGTGAGGTTGTACAAAGTTGTCAGAGTTCTTGTGCATTGTCCCTACTCCAGTTTCTTAGCCTTTTCATTTCGCCAGAGTAAGAGTTAATGTTCCCTCTTGCTTTGGTAAAATTAATAAAGGGAGTAAAGAAGGAATTGTTTTTAATTTTAAAAATTTGCTTATTTAATTTTGTGTATGTGTGTTTGTGAGTTTATATGCACAGTGTGAGTGTAGGAACCTGAGGAGGCCATAGAGGGCATTAGAGCCCATGGAACTGGAGTTGTAGTTGGCTATGTGCTACCATGTCAGTGTTGGGAACTGAAACCTGGTCATCTGAAAAACCAGTAAGAGCTCTTAATCACTGATCCATCTCTCGAGCTCCAGAAAGGTTTTATTTTAATTCAGATTTTGAGGGGATCCAGTCTATCAGGGCCTGGTTGCAGGAGTTTGCTCACATCTGGGCTACTGAGGAATTCAAGACCCACCTGTCAGCAAACTACTTCCTCCAATGGGGACCCACCTCTTAAAGGTTCCACAACTACCTCAAGCGGTGCTGCCAGCTGGGGGCCAAGTGTTCAAACACAAGTCTGAGAGAGAGAACAACCCATATCCAAACTCCAACAACCAATAGTCAGCAATTCCTATAATTCTTGGCTGCATCGATTGCTCTGTGATATCATGAAGCAGAAGTGTGTGCATATGTGCATGTATGTGTGTACATGTATGTTTAACATTTGTTTTCCTAATAGAGACAGAAGCCAGCAATAAGCCAGAGATAGAAGTCTAGATGTATTCTATGGTACACTTTGGTGTAGCAAATGATTACTGTCATGTTGTTTAACATCATTGATTTTAGGGTTCTGTATCTTGTAAATACAGCACTGGGGATTACATGATCTTTCAAATAATTTCCTGAAAAAGGTAGATAATTTTTATTTACCGTTGTTTATTCTTTGTTTAAACAGTCAAAGAGGTAGTGTGTCCTCTGCCAAAATTAACTGCCTATCCCTAGCAGTGTGCATTCTTCAGGATTTTGGAATCCCAAGAATGTTTTATGTATACTATTCATTCCCCCATACATACCATGTGCCTTTTATACTATTGTTTTATAAACAAGGAAAGCCAAGAAATGTAGTAAGTAGATGGCTCCGAGTCATAGGCAGTTATTGACACGAGTAATGAAAACTTGTGCTTTGTGACTCCTAGGCCTGTCTAGTTTATGAAGTGACCTCAGTTCAGCTCTGGGTATATGATGGTATAAAAGTATTTCTTAGAAGTTGAACTCACAATCCTGAGTGTGCAGTGTTGCTTGGCTTTGATTCTTCCTGCAACTTTAAGGCTGGTATTATCAGTGAAAAGGAATTGATGTGTAGTCTGAGATACATACCTATATGCTTATGTGGAGATGCTTGGAGAATCTTACTTATTCCACTTTGCTTGTTCGGCCCCAGTGAGAAGAAATCATGGTCATTCACTTCTTGGATATAAAATAATGATATACCTATGCCGGTGTAGTTGTTGGATTCTAAGAACAGTATTTACATCCACATAGGTAACATGGAAGCTACATGGTCTCTATTTCATAGGCTATCATAGCCACAGAATCTTAGAATAATTCTTGACCTCAGAATTAAAAGGTTAGTTTGCTTCCTCCACGTAGCCTATGTTCTCACTGTAGGAGTGGTGTGTATCCACGAGCTCTAGCTGTGTTCCCAGGCAGTTATGGAATATTCCTACTGTTCTTCAGCCTTTGCATTCTGGGGTTTGCAACATCACTGCTCTACAACCAGAGGCATAGAAGTAGCAGCTGTTGGATCTCTACTGCTTAAACTTGTTGCCAGGATGTACAGTAGCAAACTATGTGCTCTGAGGACAGCCTTGTAGGCACTACCAGAGGTTCCAACTCAAATCACAAGTTGTGGGTGGTACTGTTTCACTTCTGTAAATTCATCTGACACTTTTAGATATGTTCAGCCTTAACACTGACCAAATATCCACCTTCAGCAGACAGACGTACTGAAAACTGCTTCATTTAAAGGGAGAAATGGAAAACTCAGAGGAAAATGTCTTCCTACTCTTGGCTGTGTGATCTTGATGATTGTATTTAACTTTGTTTTCTATTGTATATGAACTATAGGGAAATAATTTAGCTTCTAACTAATAGAGACATGCCGAAAAGAAAAATATGATAGCTGGGAAAAGTGCATGGGATCTTTGGAAGGAAAATTTTTTTATCAGTTTATGTGAATACTGGGATTATTTGTCTTGTGAAGTCAAGTTAAGAAGTAGAAACATCTGACTGTTGTTTTCAGAGACTAACAGCTCATTTAAGCTGATTCCAATCACCTGCCCTAAGTGAGTGGCATTCAACACTTGATCTTGTTTGAGAACTTTACAAGGGTGATGTAGACACACATAAAGGGAGAGGCTGCCTAAAGCACCATCTAGTGGTTAGGTTAGTTGACATTCTAATTTGCTAATGCCACATTAGTGAATAGGTGAACTATGTACCCATTGATAGAAAGATTTATTTTCAGTTAATATAATGGTTTACACTGTACTGAACCAACCTATTTCTTTCCAATGTTTAAAACACTTTTCATTTGGAATTGATGTCTTCCTAGTTAATATGGCAATTATGCCTTTCCTTGTGATGGCTGAGTTCATCTCTGCTGAGAATAATGTTCTCTTTCTCTAACAGTTTTTAGTTTTTGACCATGAAGCCATTGCTCTGATTCTGATGGTTACTAAGTAGTGTTTACATGACCTTTCTTAAATTATGCTTTGTTAATATATGATATTTTACTTTACCTTTCTCAGCTACATGAGAAGTTAAAATATAAGGTAACTATTTTGACTTTATCACTGGCATTTGATATATTAGTGAATTATGTGCTTATTGTTCAACAAATGGTCAAGAAAACATCAACATATCACTATTCATTAATTCAGCAATTGGTAGACCCAGAAACTCAAAAAGGTAAATAATATTGTTTCTTCTTTTAATTTGACCAATTCTGTGTAAAAAAAAAATTAATGGGATATAAAACCTTACTTTTTCAGTTTTCATTAATAACTTAAAGGGAACTAGGGTTTATTAATTGCGTATTATATCTTGACTTGTGTTTACTAACCTGAAATTACTTCTAATATTGTTCAATGAGTACTGTTAAACATCCATGGTCCTGATGATATATTAAGGATAAATTTGACTGACAATAATAAATTAATCTACAGAAGACAAAAAGATTTTAGGTTTTTTCTTTAGTCAGCAAAAAATGGACATTTTAAAACTAATGCTACACAGAAAACACACACTGTGATTCCCAAATAATTTTAGATAATCTTGAAAGAAAGATTGAAATAGTTCTATATAAAATTAAATATTTTAATAATGTTTGGATGAAAGATGAATTTAGGCTACAAAATATTATCTCTTTGACTGTTGAGTCAAGGCAAAAATATATAATGTACTTTGGCTTCTAGATGTAAGATTTTAAACCATTAGGGCCAGTTTCAAATACTCATTTACAGTCTTGAATATAAAGTATGACTTTACATAGGTTATGAAATATAATGATCTTCAGTGAGAAAAATGCTAGTTCTTTTTTTAATTAAGAAAAATTTTCCATTAATTTTACACACCAAAGATTCCCCTCTTCCCTCCTCCTGCCCCCCCCAGCCTTGCCCTCCTAAGCCACCCCCAATTCCCCCTACAAGAAGACAAGGTCTCCCATGGGGAGGCACATCCAGTAGAGGCAAGTCCAAGCCCCTCCCCCACCTCATAGATAGTGGGCTCCAAAAAGCCGGCTCATGCACTAGGGATGGATTCTAATCCCACCGCCAGGGGGCCCCCCAAGCAGATTAAGCTACACAACTGTGGAGCCTGCATGGCACTGGGCTGGGCCCTCTGCATGGTGAGTCCCATGCAGGCTCCACAGCTGTTTATCTAACTTTCATAAGTTCCACTAGTTTGGTTTGGTCATCTCTGCAAGTTTCCCCATTATGATCTTGATGCACTTGCTCATAGAATCTCTCTTCTCTCTCCCTGACTGGACTCCTGGAGCTTGACCTGGTGTTTGGCTGTGGATCTCTGTATCTGCTTCCATCAGTTGCTGGAGAAAAGCTCTGTGATGACAGTTGAGTATTCACCAATCTGATCTCTGGGGCAAGCTAGTTCAGTTCAGGCACCCTCTCCACTATTTCAAGTAGTCCAAGTTGGGGTCATCACTGGGGATTCCTGGGAACTTCCCTAGCACCCATTTTCTCTCTCTTCCCATGATGTCTCCCTCTACCATGGTATCTATTTCACTGCTTTCCTAGTCCATCCCTGTTCCCTTATGTTTTCATCCTCCATCCCCTACCCTCCATTGCCCACCATTCATCCCCAGTTTACTCATGGAGATCTCATCTATTTCCCCTTCCCAGGGCAATCCATGCATTCCACTTTGGGTCTTCCTTGTTAGCTAGCTTCTCTGGAGTTGTAGCTTGTAGTCTGGTTATCCTTTGCTTTATATCTAGTATCCACTTATAAGTGAGTACATACCATGTTTGTCCTTCTGCTTCTGGATTACCTCACTCAGGATGATATTTTCTAGTTCCATCCATTTGCCTGCAAATTTCATGATGTCATTGTTTTTCTCTGCTGAGTAGTACTCCATTGTGTATATGTACCACATTTTCTTAATCCATTCTTCAGTTGAGGGGCATCTAGGTTATTTCCAGGTTCTGGCTATTATGAATAATGCTGCTATGAACATAGTTGACCATATGTACTTGTGGTATGATTGAGCATTCCTTGGGTATATGCCCAAGAGTTGTATAATGCTAGTTCTTATGTAGACTAGAAGAATTGTCATATTTTTGTGGAGCAGTTTTAACACAGATCAAATTTGCTTCCATTTTCTTTCTCTCTCTTATCTATGCACACTATAGATATTTTCAAAGAATCATGGATCTGTTTTTTCTTTGGGCAACACCAGGTAGCTTCTACCCAGATAAGCCTATGTACTGTCAGGCAGAGTTGGGGTGAGTCCTACTTGATTTAAATGCTAGTGCTTTGACTGTATCAATTCTTGCAAACCTAAAGATGTAAATTATAATGTCATAGAGAACTCAGCCCTTCAGATAATTTGAATTCAGATGCAATTTCTGTGTGGTTCATGAATGGAATTATATTATTGTATCCTTATCATTACTAACAATTTTTGGTTTCAACTGTGCACTGGATGATTTGGCAAGTTTCAAAGGAAGTGGAAGAAGTTCAAGATGAGGTAGAAACAGAGTGAGTGTTAAAATATTTTACATGAACAAACACACCCCACAATCATCTATGTGGCCAATTACAAATTTAAAAATATGTTCAGATACAGAGTACTAAGGGGATTAAGTGTGTGCTACTGGAGCCAAGCCAGATGACATTTTGTTGGTAAGACTTCCACCAAGTAGAGGAACATTAGGTTCTCAAGTATATAGTATATTGGGATTTGAAACAATGGAGTAAAACCATAGCTCAGCTCTCAGATTTCAATACTAGTAGGAAGGTTTGAGAATTGTAAGATGCCACTTATTTATACACAGATTGAAAATAGGACTAGGTGAGAGCTAAAAATTCCCATTTGTGTATGTCTAGTGCTACAATGTAATCTAACTTTTCTAGAGCCTCATTTACCTTAATTATTCTAAATACATCATGTTGCCTGCCCTGTGCCATGGTTCCTCTAGTTGCTAGTACATGCAGCAGAGTGTTATAAAATGGCAGCTCCTTAGAATCTTCAGCTGTGGAGCAGACTCATTTCCACCCAAGTTACAGTGATCCCAGTGCCTAGCTATTCCCAAACCTGTTGCTTCAGCTGCTTTCTTCACATTGTGTGTATTGCCAATGTAAGTTTGGGTCCTTCTGGAAGTAATGCCAAAATGAGTTTAGTTACACAAGGGATTTATTTGGAATAAATGTTTGTGGTAGGGGACAAAGAAAGGAACAGAAATAGTGAAAGTCTTTAGGTTACACCATAAGTGCTAACACGTGAGAGGACAGGGAGATGCATATTGAGTAGGAAGACCTTTTAGCTGCAATATAGGTCTAAGGAAGTCTCAGGTGGGTTGATATGGGATTCCTTGAGCAAAAGTTGACTTATAGAGGTGCATAGATTGTGATTTAGTAGGCAAATTCAGTTTTCTAGGAGATGAAGCTACATTGGTTTCTGCTTCTGGGCAGCTACCTTCCTTGCAGTGGGTCCCTTGATCTGAGTGGGACATCTTCTTAGTAACTATTCCACATTGTAGATGGTTATATGTGTAATGAAAGTAGATTTTCTTTGCAAACCTACTCTCCCCCCCTGGATTTCTCACTCAGATTACTGTGACACTATTTCCATGGCTGATTGAAAGTGGAGTCATAGTAATCTTTTCCTTACCACCCTTCATCATTGCATCCTTTTGGTTCTACCTCCTTAGTAAGCTTCCCCTCATTTCTAACACCAATTGCCTAGAGTCTGGTTCTTTCTATTTCTTCTCTTGAGTGCTGTTAGCTAATTGACTTTCTTTTCTAGGCTTCCTTTCTTATGATCTCTGATTCTTTTTTCTATGCATTGGCTTGCATGCCTTAAAAAAAAAAAACCAAACCAAGTCACATTTGTCTTATGCTTACAATTCTTTAATGCCTTACTATTTCCTGTATAAAAACCCAAACTTCTTAGTGTGGTTATAGTCATCTAGATAAGCTTCTGTAACAGCACTAATAAGTTGATATATCTTCATAGTCACAGTGTACAATAAATGCTCAATAAATGAGGCAATGAATGCATTAGCTAGATATAGCTTAGGCTCAGTGGCTGCTCTTCAGTGATGCATTTGCATTTCTGGACACAATGCCTTTGAATTCCTTCAGAACCTAGAATAATGTTCTGTATGGTGTATCACATGACAATCCCTCAGGAAGTTTCATAAATCTTTAAAGAGTTGAATTAATAGGTAATATAGATTTTATTAATGGCATTGCCTTAATATACAAAAATGTTTGAATAATTCTAGCTTTGTTTGAGAAACCTATCAAACTGTAGTCTGAGAAGACATATTTGTATACTGATTGTAGTCCTATAGAATATACAAGGATAAAATGAGGCTGATTAACACTAAAGGTTTAAAAAGTAACCTGGATAGATATATGCTAAATAAGACTCATTTTCCACATGTCAAATAGGAAAAACTTAAATTTACCAATTTGCTTCAGATGTCTCCAAAACTCAGGTTTGGATCTGATTCAATGCCAATTACTGTCTCCAAGGGGATGTATAACCCTGCTTCAAAAGCACATGCTTCATAGTTGACTTCATGGCTACGGCTGCTGTCTTCATGCAGACATTTGTCACCTTCTGTGTCAATCATTCCAACAATCTACTAATTAGCTTCTGGTCTTGCCCTTTATCTATTGCTGGCAGAGCCAGTTATTAAATACCACACCTTATCACTTAGTGCCCACTTCAACAATCTTTATCGGCTCTTTCTCACTTATAGATGAAGTCAGTACTGCACTGAGGCCTCATCTCGATGTTCATCCTCAGGCCAATCTTCTACAATGATTCCCTGAGTGCAAATGCCCTTTATGATGCTTCTCTTGACTAAACCAACTCACCAAGGTGCTTCTATAGCACTCCAGAGACATCTATTTTATAATAATTGGAAAGCTTCTTTGGTGTTTATTTAGTGTCTTTTGCTTTTTGATCCAAGTACCAATTTTTCAGTGCAACTATTTCCATTCGTTTTGTTTTCCACTTGCATCTTGGACAATCCCAATAAGAATTTTCTCTCTTCTGTAAAGATATACAATATAGTATTGTTTTGTCTATTTGATTAGTTACAGACCCTGTGCTTTTTTGAAAGTAAGCAGACCAGCCAATAGAAAATATTGTGAAATCTTCTCAGGAGTCAATTTCAGTAAAAGACCCCAAGATTTTGACACTGCTGAAGTATTTGGAATTGTATCTTTTATATTGGCCTTTGACTATTTACTAATCAAAAAATTCTTTAGCATTTATTCAAAAAGTCTGCAGGTGTTTCTCAAAAGCATATGACACTATTCTTTGAAAAGAAGATTCATTTGAATGACAGTATCTTGCACTTAGTGGAGTGTTTTTACTTTAAATTTTGCTGACAGGTTTTCATGACAGCCCTCAAATGTAAGCTTAAACTCAGTTGTCATAGGTATTAAATAACTGGTGATCCTTTTCCACCTGTTTTTGTGCTCGGCCTCTTTCACTTTTCATTGTTCCTACTGACTTTAAAGGTAGAAAAGAGAATACAGACAGCACCTCTGCTTCTGAAGGCTGCAGTCTAGCAGCAGAAACAATTCACCCAGGAAAACCACCATCAAAATGTGGCAGAATCTTGCTAATTTTCACTTCACACTTGAAATCCCTTTCACTCTCAGAAGAACAAGAACACCTGGTAGATTTTGAATCACTATCAGTAAAGATCAATAGCTGCAAAATAGCACTGACATTTTTATATAAAAAGTTCTAAAGTAGCTAAACCCAAAATGTTGTAAGACAATGTCTTAATTATGCATTAGTTATGAAGTTTTAATATTTATGTTTCAGTATCAAGTTCAACAAGGTAATAATATTCCAAGATGGGGTTGGGGATTTAGCTCAGTGGTAGAGTGCTCACCTAGCAAGTGAAGGCCCTGGGTTCGGTCCTCAGCTCTGAAAAAAAAAAAGGAATAATATTTCAAGATTATAATAGACAACTTTCTTTTAAAGGTACAGATGTTGGGAATTTTCTGCTTTTCCTGCCTGGAAACCAAGATGCACCATTTTGTGTGGTGTCCAGCTTTAGTTGTTTGTTATGGGTCTCAAGCGCTAGAAAACAAGGAAAGAACAAGTGAATAAAGTTATTTTTTTGAAACTGTGTACTACAATTTCATTGTTATTGTTGGGACCTGCCTCCTGTCTCAAGCCTCAGAGCCGTCTGAGGTGAAGAATGAAACTCTGGTCCACACCATTTCAGCAGGGGCTGGTTCAAAACATCCAGAGTTTGACCTCATGGTTTATTTCTCTTACACATGCAAGCATGTTTTGCTGTGGGATGGTCTGTATGTCAAATGTGTTGTTCTGATTGGTCAATAAATAAAACACTGATTGGCCAGTAGCCAGGCAGGAAGTATAGGTGGGACTAACAGAGAGGAAAATTGAGAGAACAGGAAGGCGGAGGGAGACACTGCCATGACAAGCAGCATGTGAAGACGCCGGTAAGCCACAAGCCACGTGGCAAGGTATAGATTTATAGAAATGGGTTAATTTAAGATATAAGAACAGTTAGCAAGAAGCCTGCTATGGCCATACAGTTTGTAAGCAATATAAGCATCTGTGTGTTTATTTTATAAGTGGGCTGTCGGAATTGGTGGGACCCGAGAGAAAACTCCAGCTACAATGTTTCCACGTGACAATCATCACTTTAGGCATAGTTACACCCTAGCAAAGTAACAAAGTATCTGTGACCTTTACAATGAGTTCTATGGACTGATAAACAGTGGTCAGGGCAAGGACTTAAGGAGGAAGTTTTGTAATAAGCGGAAGGATAGATTCTATTGATGGAGGTGGCACCCCTCCTAGTGACCGACTACAGTCGTATTTCTTCCTTTGAAGAAAATAAGCCTGCATTTTTTAACAAGTCTGGTTCCTCTAATGATTTCTTTAATCTGTGACTCCTACAATTGTATGATAACATTAAAAATTTTGAAGGAACTTGATTTTCAAATCTTAACTACAAACTGAACATTATTTGCTAATTCACCAATGTTTTCAATGTTCAATCTCATTTTCAACAATGAATTATGGCCTCTGAAGAATGCATTCTTTGTAAATTATGTAAATTATGTTTGGAGCACAGTGTCCTCCTTTGTAGTATACAGTGAGACTCTAGGCCCTAGAGTATCGAGGGAATCCCTAGGACTTAGATGCTATAGCTGTTTCTATCACAGTACAGTTAAAAGATTCTTGTGATCCATCTTGTGGTGCTATTATCTTCTGGTTTAAGTAAGTAACCACTACTTTTTAAAAATTATTTTATATGTATGGGTGTTTTGTCTGCATATATGTCTGTGCACCACCTACATGCTTGGTGCCTATGGAGGTCAGAAGAGGGCGGTGGATACCAGAAATCTGGAGTTTCAAATGGCTGTGAGCTGCTATGAGGGTTCTGAGAATTTAACTCAGGTTCTCTGGAAGAATAGCCAGTGCTCTTAACTGTTGAGTCTTCTCTCCATTCCCAGTGACTACTGTTTTAAAGTGATTACCTCAAAATTTTGCACAGAAGTTCATACTGGAAAAGAGAGCCACATTTTGTGATAAAATAATTGTATTCTTGTTCCTTTTAAAAATCCCACCTGCAGCCGGGCGGTGGTGGCACACGCCTTTAATCCCAGCACTCGGGAGACAGAGGCAGGCGGATCTCTGTGAGTTCGAGGCTAGCCTGGCCTACAAAGTGAGTTCCAGGAAAGGTGCAAAACTACACAGAGAAACTCTGTCTCAAAAAACCAAAAAGAAAAAAAAAATCCCACTTGTTACATCCAGACAAATTACTGTTTTTCCTTATAAAGATTTTTATAAGATATTTCAAAGGAAAATTGAATATTTAATCTATTTTGTCCTTAAAGATCATGCTCTTTATGACAATTGGGCTAAGCACAAATTTATGAGTATGGCAGAATATTGTTAGGTATCATTACATTGACATTTTTCCCTCTCCAGTTGTGCTTGGTTCTATCCTAGGTCTCTGGGTCATCCAGGATACATGTGACAGTGGTGTAGCTTGGTCCTCTTGTGGACTCCTAACAGTGGGAGCAGGGCTGTGGGTCCTAGTGCTCCAGGCAGTGTCAGGGGTGGGCTTACTCTCCTCTGTGAATGGAGTGGCATGGGTTTTGTGTAGCTGTACTTTCTCATCGGGACTGACAGCCCCCAAATAATGACAGACTTATTATTAATTATGAAAGCTTGGCCTTAGCTTAGGCTTTTCCCCAACTAGCTCTTATAACACATATTAACCTGTCTGTCAGTTTATGTTCTGCCGCCTGGCTCAGTTACCTCTCCTCTGTACTGTATGTGCAATTTCTTCAATGCCTCCCTGGTGTCTCTCACACACCTAGACTCTTCTCCCTCAGTTCCTCTCTTTCCCCAGAAGTCCTGCCTATTCTCTCCCACCTAGCTATTGGTCATTCAGCTCTTTATTAAACCAATCACAGTGACACATCTTCACACAGAGTAAGCAAATATTCTGCAACAGCTTTAGGCTAGACCAGTCATTGGTTGGCCACTCCCTCAATCTCTAGGCCACCCTTACCCCAGCACATCCCATGGGCAGGACAGACTGTCGGTTGAAGGTTATGTGGCTGGGTTGGTTTCCCATTCCTTCCACTTGAAGTCTTGCCTGGTCTCAGGAGATGACCAGTTCAGGCTACATATCTTCTCTTTCTGGGAGTCTTAGCTGGTGTTGTCCTTACAGATTCCCGGGAGATTCCCTTGTGCCAGGTTTTTACCTGACCCTGAGATGCACCTGCCTTCCAGTAGTCTCTTTCAGTACTCTCCCCCTTCACAACCTCTGAACCTGATCTTTCATGTTCTCATCCCCACCTGCCCACAGTCCACTCATGAAATCTCCTCTATTTCCCCTTCCCAGAGAGATCTGGGTGTCCCACCTTGAACCCTCCTTGTTTGTGGGAGCCCATTTTCAGGTTCCTCGAGGCTTTACCCAGCATGTCTGCATAGAGGATGATTAGGACCACGGGCATGAGTGCAGGTGTCTGAGATGGTCTGCACTTGGCTGTGCTGGGGGGGAGGTCTTTTGCTCCACCCCATTGGCATCTCTATAAATACCCTGGGGCAGAGACAGTCAGGCCGGTTGGAATTGGTTCCAGGCCCTCTCGAGGCTATCCTGTATTGTCTATCTGTTTATCTCCACAATCTAAATCCTTCTATCTAATATTTCCTGCTGCTCGCACTCAAGAAAACTCTGGGGAGTGGTGGGGTTGGTGGGTAAATGCCCCGCAGAATGGCGCCATGAACAGGGACTAAAGAAAGAAAAAAAGGGGGGGGGAACTAAAGACAAATGAACAGGGACTAAAGACAAAGTAATAGGGACTAAAGAAAAAGGAAAATAATAGTTTTATTACAGAGTTTTTGAAGAAAGTGGCATGCCAGTGTTATGGAATATATATTATATATTATATATTATATATATATATTATTGAGGGGCAGGGGTTTTATCCTTGAGAGAAAAGGAAAAACAGACTGGAAGGATGTCCAATGCTGCAGCGCAAAATTCTCTTCTGTCAAAATTTTCTATCTTCTATCCCTTTCTCAATTTCTATCTGAAAAATAAGTATAAGGCATAGTGTAGTAATATAGTATAGGACAAACTTAGAAATGTAAGATTGTGTAGAAAAATAAGTAAGGCAACTAGACAGAAAAACTCTTCAATTTTCTAACTTTGGGGGCTATGAACGCAAACTGGGAAAAAAAATCTTTCTTTGAGTTTTACGGGTAGTAAAAAAGCTCTTCTTTGAGCTTATGGGGAAGAACATGTTTCCTATGGAAGCTTTTGACCTGGGGATAGCTGAAATGCTAAGTCCAAGTGGCAGGAGAAAGTGTTTTCTCCCTGAGGCAAAAATGCGGGTGTAAAAAGCCAAAAAGTTTAAAGTTGGGAAATTTTGGGGAAAGTTAGTCTTTCTCTCTTGGGAAAAAATCTTTCTCTTAAACTAAAAAGCTTTTCTTGGAAAATTTGGGGGAAAAATCTCTTAAAAGCCTTAATCTTTCTCAAAAGCTCTTAAAAAACTTAAAAACTAAAACCTTTAACTTTCTCTCTCAGAAGGACAAAAATTAGAATCACCTGAAGATATTAGTATGGGAATCACCTGTGATTAGCTCTAGGGGAAAACAAACCTCTTAAGATGGAAAAACCTCTCTAAGTTCTGTCTTTCAAGCTTTAAAAATTCTCCCTGTTGCCGGGCGTTGGTGGCGCACGCCTTTAAACCCAGCACTCGGGAGGCAGAGCCAGGCGGATCTCTGTGAGTTCGAGGCCAGCCTGGGCTACCAAGTGAGCTCCAGGGAAGGCGCAAAGCTACACAGAGAAACCCTGTCTCGAAAAACCAAAAAAAAAAAAAAAAAAAATTCTCCCTGCAATTCAGCAGGCAGGGATGGAGTTCCTAAAAACCTCTCTTCTAAGCTCTGTCTCTTCAAGCTAGTAAGACAGTGGGTCAAAATCCCTTGAGTGAAACGCTTGGGAGAGTATGGGTAAAGAGCTACAGAGAGCCCCAAAAGGCAGGAAACTTTACCTGAGAAAAGCAAAAAAAGCCAAGCTTTTCAGTTACAGCCGAGCTGAGGCATCAAGGGTTTTGTTTCTGAGTGAGCTATGAAAAGGTGCTCCTAATCTTCCTAATGCAAAGATCCCCTGAAGCAATGCAAACTGTTAGCATTGTATCCTCGATTCTGACCAAAAACCCAGAGGCGACTGGCCAGCGTCTCTGAGTTGAAATGCATTTCGGGGATACTGGGGTTCCTGCAGTTGCAAACTTCCTGGAGTGCACAGCTGAGGCAGGAAGGTGCAGGACCCAGGGGAAGACTGCTAATGAACAACCAAAGCTAAAGCCAGTGGGAACGGCACAGTTGCCCGCTTTCCTACAAGTCCCAGGTTGATAGGTCCACAGCTGCAAAAAATCTGAGAAAAGCTTTCCTATCAGAGAAAGTACCTTTCTGGGAAAGCAGTAAAGCCAAACTAGGTCTGCAGTTGGTCTGCCAAGTCAAGAACACTGTCTGGGGAAAGAGTTCAGCCAGGGCAGAACAGAACTGTCCAGGAGTAAAGCTTTCTTTTCTGTCAGAGAAAGCATTTCTTTGAGAAAAGCTTTGTTTCAACTGACTCCCAGTGAGATGAGGGGTAAACACCACACACTTGTTACCTAGTTTCTCTGAGTCTGTGGATTGTAGCATAGTTATCCTTTTTTTCTTCCTTTTTAAATACCTATTATCCACTTATGAGTGAGTACATACCATGTTTGTCTTTTTGGGTCTGGGTTACCTCACTCAGGATGATTTTTTTCTAGTTCCATCTATTTGCCTTCAAATGTCATGACGTTATTGTTTCTAACAGCTGAGTAATACTCCAGCAACTGATGGAGATAGATGCAGACCCACAGCCAAACATTAGGCAGAGCTTGGGGAATCCTGCAGAAGAAGGAGAGAAAAGATTGTTGGAGCCAGAAAACCCACAGAATCAGGTTTTTTTTAAACCTGGGCTCCTAAAGGCACACAGAGACTGAACTGACAACCAGGGAGCCTGCATGGGACTGATCTGGGCACTCTGCATATATGTTACAGTTGTGTAGCTTGGTCTTCTTGTGAGATTCCTAACAGTGAGAGCAGGGGCTGTTTCTGACTCTTTTACTTTCTTTTGGGACCCTGCTTCTCATACTGGGTCACCTTGCTCAACCTTAATACATGGGGAGGTGCTTAGTCTTACAGCAACTTAATATGCCATGTTTTGTTGATACTCATGGGAGATCTGCCTTTTCCTGAGCCGAAATGGAGGAGGAGTAAATTGGGGGGTAGGAACAGAGGGGTGGAGTTGGGGGAGGGACTGGAAGGAGAGGAGGGAGGGAAAACTGTGGCTGGAGATGTAAAGAATGATCATATTCTTTAGACAAATAATTTCAAGAGTCAAGTTTAGTGTATTCTGTTCACATAATATAAATTGTAATTTTATGAGGCTGTTACTTCTGGAATACTCATGTGGTATTTAAATGCAAAATAACAGCTGGGCATTGTGGCACATGCCTTAAATCCCCAGCCTCAGAAGGCAGAGGTAGGTGGATGTCTGTGAGCTTCTACAGAACAAGTTCCAGGAAAGCCAGGGCTCACCCCCCTAAAAGGGTGGAGGGGACAAGGTGGTTTGCAGCAAAAGAATATCTTGTTGATCAGGGCCAAGGAATGCCACAAAAATCACACAATGCAACAGACCTCACACAAGAGATTTATTGGGGAATGGGGTTTGGCACAAAATGGCTTCTTTTGAGCTGGGATGGAAAATAGAGACAGACTAGGTTGCAATTTGGCAGACTTTATAGTGGGTATGGAGCATGTGTGTAGGGAAAACACAGCAATGGTGGCGATAGTGATGGCGGTGGAATTGTGTCACATTGGCCTTTAATGACGATGGGGCTATTGGTCCTGAGTCATTGAAGGCTGCGAGGAGAAACCTGGTTCTGGAATGTGGACAGTTATTAGTTGACTATCAATATCAATATCAAACATTATCAATGAAATTTTACTCATCCTTATAATGTTTTCTGCAGGTCACAAATCACCCTAGATATATACTTTTACTTTTTTATTTACTTTTACATGTGTACATGTGTTGTATGCATGCCTTTAAATATGTAAGAATGTATGTATGTTTACGTGAATATGTGTGTGTGTGTGTGTGTGTGTGTGTGTGTGTGTGTGTGTGTATACACATGTGTGGAGGCCAAAGATTCAAGGTTGGTATCAGATACCTTCCTGGATTACTGTCTATTTATTTACTGAGGAAAGTTCTCGTGCTGAACCTGGAGTTTGCCAGCTGATAATCTGGATAGCCAGTTTGCCCTGGGAATCCTCTGTCTCTGCTTCTTGAGCACTGGTGCAACACCATGCCCATGTTTACATAGCTTCTGGGAACCAAACTCTGGTCCTCATGCTCGCATAGCGAATTGTGATCTTTTAGAGTCTGTAAGCAATCAGTAATGACTATAGTTGTTTATTAACTATCTTTGAAGGTCTTTATCATAGGAGTTTAATTTTCTATTATAGTAGAACATTCATATGCTGTTAAAATTTCATTTCCTTATGGAAGTAGTTCTCATCATTATCAAAAGAAATGACCAGCTCTATTTATTCAGAAAGACAGAGTGACAAGTCAAAGAAACATTTGTTGTCACCCACTTGTTGACAACAGTACCAATATGATCAACTATCCTTTAAAATAATGTGCAAAGTCAGGTATATCAGACTCTACTGGCAAATATTCACCAGTAAATATTTTATATTCACCAGTTTTTATATCAAAGGCCAAGCTCTTAGAGACTCTCCTGGGGTTTGGTGTGCTCTACCATCTACTGATCTCTGGTGCCTTAGGTGCCTTGTCAAAGGAGTGCTACCTTTATGAGGAGTAGGCAAGGAGGCCCAAGAGGAGCAACTCAGCTAAATGTCAAGGAAGCAATTAATGTCTCTGCTTTTCCCCTAAAGAATTCCCACAGCAAATGTTGCCACTGTCACCCCATCAGTCTCAGCAAATCAAGTGCATATAATAAGATGAAGGTTAAAGTTCAAATGAAACTTATTACCAGCATTATTTGGTTCTTGACTGTAAATGACTATGGTTGCTTAAGGAGAGTTTCTGTGAAATGTATTGGAAGACACTGCTCTTGATGAAGAATACCCATTGTTCATCTTTCTGCTTTCTCTGCATCTTTGAGGGCCAATGTTTGTGGGAGAAGGAGAGTGGGGTGATAGATATTAAGATGTTATACATGGTCCCAAAATAACAACATAAAGATACACAATTATAAACAGCACAGGGGTATATTATTGGATGAAATTTAATATATTTTCTCCTAAATAACAGGAATCATAAAGTATATACTACTATACATTACCAAGTCTTGGAGTTGTACTGTGAAGTTACTATAGAAGTCAAGATATTATAGTCCATCACCAATCTTTCTTTTTATCTAGTTGAACCAAGTGATGTCCTTCAAGACATGTTTTAAAAAGTATTTAAGTTATTATGTGCTTCATTTAATGTTGTAAAAATAGATTGTGATGATATCAACTTCAGTAATATTCAAAGAGATGGTGAGGCCCTGATGCATGAAATGTTGGGTTAAATTATGAAGTATTTCTATTTATATATATATTTTTAGAGACAGCGTTTCTCTCTGTAGCTTTGGCTGTTCTCAACTCACTCTGCAGACTAGGCTGGCCTCGAACTCACAGAGATCTGCCTGCCTCTGCCTCCCAAGTGCTGGGAATAAAGACAAGTGCCACTACAACTTGGCTATTCTTATATTTTTTAATTGAGGGTAGGAGTGGTGTTGGCATACCACAATGTTAAGTGTGGAATGTGTGAAGGCGAGAGGACAACTTGGGGAAGTCAGTTCTCTCCTACCATGTGGTTCTAGAGATTGAATTCAAGTCTGCAGCAGGCACCTTCACACACTGAGCCATCTTGCTGTCCCCATGAAGCAGTTTTAAAGAGTTTACTGGTTTACTTCATCTAAAGTCAATGAATATTCAATAGTACCTTGAATTGAGAAGGGCTGCATTTCCACTAGATTTCTCTTTTTGTGGGACTTAAAAATATATTTTACTATTTTCTGTAATCATGTAAAATAATGGCTTTCTTTATGACTTTTCATTCATGCATAGTACTCTGCTCATATTCACCTTTTCTCGTCTCCCACTTTGTCCCCTTCTTTCCTTACATCCACATGATCTTATGCCTATATTTTAAAATCTAGACTCCATATATAAAATAGAACATACAACATTTACCTTTCTATTTTCCTTTCTTTCCCATTCCCACCAATCCCTTCCTCCTCCCACAGAGTCCCCTTTCTAATTTTGTATCTAAAAAAATAAAATCTAGGTAAATCTGATTAAATCTTTTTTTTTTGTTTTTTGTTTTTTGTTTTTTGTTTTTTCGAGACAGGGTTTCTCTGTGTAGCTTTGTGCCTTTCCTGGAGCTCACTTGTTAGCCCAGGCTGGCCTCAAACTCACAGAGATCCGCCTGCCTCTGCCTCCCGAGTGCTGGGTTTAAAGGCGTGCGCCACCAACGCCCGGCTCTGATTAAATCTTAAGTCTAGATTCCTCATATGAGGAATATAATACACTTACCTTGTGGGCCTGGCTAATTTCACTTAGCATGTTAAAATCACTGCCTTTTTCTTTTCTTCTTCTTTTTCCTTTCTGAGACTAGAGAAGATGATGAAGTGGTCGAAAAGATCATGAAAAGATGCTTTATTCTGACTTTGATAACAACAGTCTCTTGGAAAGACTTTCACCTTGCTGGTCATGAAATTTGGATTACTGGAGCCAAAGATGGTTATGGTGCTGCTCTTTGGCCATTGGCATAATTTCTTATAAATTTGCACTCAATTACGTCCCAGTTTTATTCATTGTTATATTCAACTTGGAAGAAGGAAACAGGTTGAAAGATTCTACTTTGTGATCTCAGATAACACTAAAATTTAGGTATGTTACTTATACTTTTCAGTGTATCATGACCTGGGCTTATATAACTCCTTAATGGTTTAAAACAGACTTTATCAAGAAACTACCAATGTTAACATCTTTTACTGGTTTCTTTCCAGAACTTTCTGTGTAAGTAGTTTTAAATATTTGTGTGGGATGTAAACTTACACTGTTAAGTAGGGGGTAAACTTGATCATCCTGCTGAAAGTATGTGTGAAATGCCAGGCACAGTCTGTTACTGCTGATGTTGATGTACTGAAATTTTAGCACTACTTCTATGTGCCAAGTAGCTCTAGATCCCTTTAGGGTTTTGTAGTCCTAGACTTTTATGAACATGCACCTGTTAGGATACAGAAGGGGCATTAGAAATCATATGAAACTCACACCTCTGCTTTGATTTTTAGGGATTTGTCCTTGGATTTCTTTTCCATTCTTCCTCTCACCAGCATCTTTTCCAACAGAATAGGAAACTCTCTTTCTCTCTCTCTGGCTGCCAGGGTTCAGCACAGCCCTTTGTCATTCCTATCTGTTTCATTGTTTTCAATTGGCTGCCTTCCCTGAAGTGAACTGCCTCAACCCATCTTAATTTCTTTCATCTTCAGAAGTACACACCTATGGCTTTAGAATCTTGAGAGGAATTTAAGATTTAGTAATTTACAGATTTCTAAACACTGGAGAGAGACAGGACTCTTATAGTTCCTCCCAATACTAAAGTAAAAATTTACTCTGTCTGGTTGGTATTCCATCCAGTGTGCTTAGAGTCAGAGGCTTTACTCACATCTACTGAAGGCCTGGTCCAGAAAGAGAGACTGTGTTTTGGGAAGTCATTGATTTTACTAAGAATAATTGATCTCTTTGGTGTATTTGTCTAACTTGAGACAGCCATTAAAAAAATGAACTTCATATTCTGAAAGTGGTAGTGTTTGTGTCTCTAGACAGAAAGACATTAAATACAGCAACTGGGTGCTTTCTACACAGTACAGGAAGCATGTATTCCTTACCTTGGGATTTAAAAAGATTTGTTAAAATTTAGACTTACCTACATCAAGATATGAAGGTTAACATTTCTAGGATTCTAGCAATGATATGCATATTTCCCTCCCATTTTAATTTTCATAAGAATGTTTTTTTCAATAGATATTAAGAAATATCTGGCCAGTAAAGGTTCTAGTTTGTTCTGAGCACAGTGAGACTTCTTATGTAGTTGTAGCTTCCAGTTCCTCGCATGAGTTTGTGTTGTTTAATGCTATCACTTTAGCTAATTCTAGCTTCATTTGCAGGTTATTTTCAGGTTCTGTCACTGTCAAAGCTCACTTTAAGAACCAAATTTCTAGAAATTTGATGCTGCCTAAGTCCTCTCTGAAAAGGGCACAAATCTTCACTCATAACTCAAAAAACTTCTGTCTTTTTTCTGTAAGCATTCTGTTCTGCATCTAGGACCTTTGGCTTTAGGACTGTATACATGTAGGCTATGTTTTAAATATTTACTGGTGGGAAGGTTTACACTTACAATAGAGGCAAGGTGAAACTGGGCCATAAATATCCATGTCCTCATCCTTTCCATGGGATGACTTGAAATAGTATTCTTTCCTTTCTCTACTCACATGAGCACTTCCTGTTCAACCACAAAATGCCCAATGTTACATAAATTCATTAGGTCCTACATGAAGGGTTCAGAATGTTTTTCTTTTTGACCCTTGGTGGTTATGTTTACTAGCAGGTTGGAGAGAAATAAAAATGCAACTTTTTCAAGGTTGGAAAAATCAGATCATTTCTTAATATCAGCATGATGTAGGCCCCTCCCTTCAGATGTCTTATACATTTAAAGAGATTGTAGAAGTAACCGTCTTATTAAATAAGAAACACAGAGCCAATGTAAAGATGAAAGCCCAAGAGGTCAGAGCTAAGAGCCTTACCCTTCCTATTGCAGCTATCCTCTTCAGCCAAGAGACCTACTTCCTGTGTTTTTGTCTTTATAAAGACTTTCTGTTCTGCCTTCTCATTGGTTGTAAACCCAACTACATGACCGCCTCATCACTGCCTGTCTGTACAGACCTCCAGGTCCTCTATGGTTGGTATTGAGATTAAAGGCATGTGTCTCCAATGCTGGCTATATCCTTGAACACACAGAGATCTACTTAGCTCTGCCTACCAAGTGCTGGGATTAAAGGTGTGTACCACCACCGCCCAGCTTTTGCTATGGCTTGCTATTAGCTCTGACCCCCAGGCAACTTTATTTATTAACATACAAATAAAATCACATTTCAGTACAAATAAAATATCACCATAAGAGATGATCGTGCAAAGTCCTCTATTTTCTGCACAGGATAAATCCTGTGCTTCCGCCAAATCTTGGAAGGATGTCTAATAGGGTACCACATCTCCAGACATAGAATATCAGAATATTCCACTTTGTTCACTTATGCATCTCTTCATGTGTCTTTGTATTGACTTCTATAGTAGCCACAGTTCTTTATGTCATCCTGTGGTGATATTTTATTTATGCTCTAACAAATAAAGCTTGCCTCAAGATCAGAGGGCAGAACTAGCCACTAGTTAACCATAGAGGCCAGGCAGTGGTGCCACAAACCTTTAATCCCAGCACTTGGGAGGAAAAAGCAGGAAGATCAAGAGTTCTTGATCAAGATCAAGGCAATCCTGGGCTACACAAGATTGATCCAGTCTGAAAGAAAAATAGACCTAGGCAGTGGAGGCTCGCACCTTTAATCCCAGCACTTGGGAGGTGGAGACAGGAAGTGATATGGCTGGGCAGAGGGAAGAATATAAAGCAGGAGGAGACAGGACCTAGGGCCCTTTCAGACTGAGGAGTTGGAAAGGTAAGAAGTAACCGTGGCTTGATCCTTTGTCTTTTAGCATTTACCTTTATATCTGACTCTGGGTTTTTATTGTAAAGACCAGTCAGAATTTGCACTACATCATCCAGTATCATATTCCATGCTGGTGGCCATGTCAGAGGAGCAGCAGATGGCAGTTGACTTCAGGGTGTCAGAACACCAGGAGAAGAATCCCTGATGGGTGAATCTTGGATAAGCAAGGCTTTAGACCACTGACTCCAGAATGTCTTTTGCTTCTACTGTGTCTTTACATGTTTGCTGCTGCCATCTTTTTCTGGTGAATGGATGTGGGGAGATACCCACTGCCTGTAATGTAGTGTCATTATCTCATGAAAACATCCCATTCTACTGGGCATTTTTACCTGTGGATTATTATAAAGATGATTTCTTCTTAAGCTGTACTGTCTAATTGATAATAATAATGTTAGTTTAAATAGAGTTTTGACGATAAAAAATAAAACAAGAAAGTGTCACACAGCTAGAACACATGAGCTGCTATTGAGGAACCATATAGACTGTGGCTTAGGTTAATGATTAAGAAAAACAATTGAGCCAGGCAGTGGTGGCGCACGCCTTTAAACCCAGCACTCGGGAGGCAGAGGCAGGCGGATCTCTGTGAGTTCCAGGCCAGCCTGGGCTACTGAGTAAGTTCCAGGAAAGGTGCAAAGCTACACAGAGAAACCCTGTCTGGAAAAACAAAAAACAAAAAACAAAATAAAAAAAAAAGAAAAACAATTGAGTCCCAGTAGCCCAACTAGCTTAAATTCTTTTAATCTTAATGTTGGGAGATGTGTTCACAGGTTTTGGAGTGTATAATAGCTGAAACAAAGCTTTGAAAATAACTTGAAGTTAGACTAAGATGTTTTTGTCAAATAGCTTTGAGGTGAAAAACCCAAGAAGACAATCTAAAGTTTTAGAAATTCACATAGTTGAATGAGGAACTTGTTAAGGTTAGGTAACAAACACAAAACATCCCAATTGTACTAGCTGATGTACTTTCCTTGCTAGGGTTGGTTGGTGATCAAAGGTGATGATTAATTCCTTATACCCATTTCTACCCTCCGTCTTCTGATGTAAAAAACTATTGATGAGTGGGTATACACCCTAAAGATTTAAAGTAGAGCTAATTGGTTGTTTTGTATGCATAAAAGTTTAGTTTTGTGATTCTAAGACTCCTTATAATATTACCTCTCAAGATAAGTAACAAAGTGATTGGTCCTTTCTTTGTAACTGCAAAACACAGACTGCCAATAAAAGAACTGACTGACAATAATATCTTACTCACTTACGCTCTGTTAATGTATAACAAGTTGCTTGGGTTCCTGTATGTGGGTTCCTGGGGATTATTTGTTTTCATCTATAATACATAAAATGTTTAATCACATAAGGGATATGGAAAACATGATGTTTTTTACTTGTATTCATTGTAATCACTCACTTGAAAAACAGAATGTAACCACATTGTAATTTCTATATTGCCTGAAAGATTTTGTTGGGCTAAACAAGCTGTAGGGGGAAAATAAAGAAGGAGAAGAAGGAAGAATGAGAGAATAAGGAGGAATAAAGATAGAATTAGAAGGAAAACATCAAGAATAAAAATAGAAAGAAAACATCAAGAATGAGAGAATTGGGAAGAAAACATCGAATTAGGGAGTAAGAAAACATCAAGAGAGACAGAATGGACGTTTCTGGACAGAGATAAGAAAAGAGAATATAGAATATGGAATCAGAATACAAAAGAAGAATAAAGGGAGGGTCTGAAGGAAACCATCAAAAGAGAGTGTGAATGTCTTTCCCCTAACCCTCTCAGATAAAAGAGTCATAATATGCCCACTCTGTGGATTCACTTTGAGCCCTGTGCTGCTGGAGGCTGGGCCCACAGGCAGCGATAATTCCAATGGTATCTATTAGTGGGTGATCTGCCCATAAGTCCTGGGTCATTTCTCCACCTAGATTTGCTCATTCAGACTGCACTGATGAGATGAGGGTTTTTATGGAGTACATGTCCTAGTTAGGGTTCTGTTGCTATGATAAACACCATGGCCAAAAACAACTTGGAGAGGAAAGGGTTTATTTCATCTACTACTCTCAGGACACATTTAATCACTGAGGGAAATAAAGGCAGGAACTCAAGGCAGGAAACTGGAGTCAGGAACTGATAAAGAGGCCATGGAGGTGTGCAGCTTACTTGCTTGCTCCTCACAGCTTGCTCAGCCTGTTTCTTACACACCTAAAAACTACTTGCCCAGGGGTGGCACCAGCTGCAGTAGGCTGAACTCTCCCACTCTACCGTTAATCAAGAAAATGTTCCCACAGACTTGCCAGTAGGACAATTTGATGGAAACATCAGCATCAAGTCGATGGAAAATTAGCTAGCACAATGTTAGTGGTTTGTTGCTGATCTATGCCATTCACCATGTTTCGAAGCATGCAGAGGCTCAGGATTCTTTAGTATTTCTTTAGCTTTGTATTATTGCAGTGAGGAGCCAAGTATTTTGAATTTGTCTTTTTTTGTGGTCCTATTTCCCCCATCTTTTTTGTAGATGGATCAAGAACACCACTGATGAACTAGACAAAACAAACAACAAACAAAAAACTCAGAGGGTCAGAAGGATACAGAAGTACCTTGAGATTCTGCTTCATTTTTTTATGGTGTTTGCCTCACGTTAAAGAGCTATCCTGGAGAGTAACATTAGATGGGAACTCCCTCAGGTTTTCCAATAATTTCCACTACATCCTGGTAGCAGATGTTGTCTATGCACATTCATTTCTGGAGGAGCTCCTCATGAACTTTGACCTTCTCTGCAGGGAAACTACCAACATCCTCTGGGAAGTGAGATTTAGCCTGAAGAAAGAAAATAAGTTTGAAGATAGATTTAAATGCCTGTTTGACCTGGAGGAAATTTCTAGTTTCCCTATCCTGAATATTAAGCTGTACAAAGCTATGAAGAAAAACCAGAGAACTGCATAGCATAATGTATAATGTCTGTGAATGAAGACATGGGAGTACCAGATAGTTTATAGTATAACATTACTTTAACACACACACACACACACACACACACACACACACACACACACACACACACGATGCAGCTGTAGGATTAGGGTAACTTGTTACCAAACTGTTACACAAACTTTCAACAACACTACAGTATACCATCATCAAAAAAATGATAAATTTCAATAATAATACCTCTAACTGAATGTTATTAATTTTTGTTTCTTTTAAAAGTGTAGCCTACATTGGCCTTGAACTTAAAATCTTCTTACCTCAGCCTCATGAATGCTAGCATTACAGGTGTGTACCACCACACCCATCCATGTTGTTAATTCTTTTAAATATAGGTGTAAATGATTATATCTTTAGAAATAAAGAAACAAACTATAGTAGGATTTGCAGATAAAATCTGCAAAGGTAGATATATCGTGTAATGGTCAGTGCTAGATGTCTGTGGTTCCTACCAGCAACATCTTAGAGGTGGGCTATCATTTCTGCTTGGCAGTTTGGACCTATGGCATAACTATTGAATCAACAAAGCATGTGGATCTGAAGTTATGGGCAAGAACATTTCCCTCTAACAGATTAAAAAAGTGTGAAAACAACATAAGAATAACTGAGATTTGGACCCATTATTGTTTTATTATTATTATTATTATTATTATTATTATTATTTATTGTTTTTTAAGCCAAGAAAATTCATTTTTCTCACAGAAATGATAATGATTATAATAACTCTGGGTTGGCAGAACATGAAAAGATTTAAGTTTCTAATCTCAAATAAGCAGACATATGGCTCATTTTAAAGTTTAAGTATCTTCTAATAAACATAGATAGACCTAGCTATTTGAAATCCTTTTATATTTATTCATGTAGCCCTTAGTGATTAGAATAAGGTTTAAGGTAATTAAAATCAGTGCAGTAAGAGTAAAGAATTAGGCCTTTGTGCCATGTGACTGCCTGGACTGTATTGGTTGGCAACACACTACAGTGCCCTCAGCTAGGCTTTCAGGTACCCTTGGTAACACGGCTTTCCCAGGGTCAGCTCTGGCATCTTGGCTGAACATTGTCATGGACAAACACATCTGCAGTTATTTCCTGGGCCCTGACCTGTAAATTAGGATGCAGATATACTGCAGTATAACTCCCTGATTCATAGGATTTCTTATGATCGCTTCTCAACAGTTTTCTATTTGCACGGCTATGTCCTTTTTATGTTTATTTAATATTCAGCCTACACAGGAAAGTAACATCATTATTGCCATTTCACAGATAAGAACAAAGACTCAGGTTGCACAGCTTGGGGGTGAAATATAGAGACAGTTAAACCCATGTCTGTTTGAGCACAGAATCTATACTTATAACACTAGTACTGTCTTTATGCACTGAGAAAAGTAACTTTCAAACACTATTTTATACAACTAAAGTCAGTTCTTCAAAAGGAAATAGATACTCAGAAAGAATAGCAAATATACTAGAAAAAAATAAGACCTGTTCCTTTTAACACTCTCCCCAGATTTGCTACCCATTAAAGGAGACCTCAGGGAAAGCTAGGGTGAGATATGTACCTGAGCACCATTGGAATGGGTGAGGGTTGTGCCTTAGGCAGGAAGAGCAGTAATGCAAAGACCTGTAGGTGTAGAGGCATGCCAATCCACTTGAAGAAACATCCAAGTGGTGTGCCAGAAGGGCAGGCAGCAAGATTGGCGAGGTTTGAAGTAGGAGAGGTACTGGGGAAGTGGATTGTAAAGGTCTTGTGCTATGGCTTAGCGTCCCCAGAGACAGGTTCGGAGAGATTGTGATGTGGAGTGATTGGTTAGTCTGTGCTGCCATTGGTTAGACTGTGTGGTCACTGGTTAGGGTATACTGTTGTTATGGAGAAGTGGAGGAAGGAATAAAGGCCAGAAGCAAAGTGGATCTGCACTTCAGGCCCAGCCTCAGCTGACCCACTCAGTGAGATACTTTGCATGGTCTGTTTCAGGATGGTTCTGATTGGAGTAAGGTATTTAGGTCTCCATACATTCCTGTAGCTATCCTGGGAAAACTGGATTGAAGATGGTGATGGTTGTGATTGTCTGCCTGTAGCACTCACAGCTACCTGGTGATAAAGTCATTTTGAACTTATCTGAGCAGTTCATCCACTCTGTCTACCACAGCATTTCAAGCTCCTGAAAGAATTCTGGCTTTTTCCTCTGCTGAAATGGAGAATCACTATATGGTTCTAAATAGAGGAGTGGAGTAATGCTATTGCTTACAAGGACTGCTTGGCTTTGTGTTCTGAGAATGGGATGTTAGAGTCAAGAGACAAGCTGGGAGCTGTGGCGGTCATGGAAGCAAAGGACAGCCAGAAATCTACCTGGGGAAGGTGAGATTGGCCTGCTCTACTGTTCTCTGAAACCAGAGGTGCAGAGCATCCTGCCAGGTAGCACGTGAAATATGAGCAAGAAAGGCAGGGCTGACTCTGAAATATTCCTGTGAGCTGTGGGGACATGAACTTATCCACATTTCTGAGATGGTT
>CABHPR010121519.1:69103-85317 GCA_902168415.1 Peromyscus melanophrys | reverse complement strand
TTTTTTTTTTTTTTTTTTTTTTTTTTTTTTTTTTTGGTTTTTCCAGACAGGGTTTCTCTATGTAGCTTTGCGTCTTTCCTGGAACTTGCTTTGGAGACCAGGCTGGCCTCGAACTCACAGAGATCCACCTGCCTCTGCCTCCCGAGTGCTGGGATTAAAGGCGTGCGCCACCAAAGCCCGGCTCCACTCCTCCTTTGTTTTCTGTTCAGAAAGGGGCGGGTCTCCCAAGGGTGTCAACAAAGCATGGCATAGCAAGTTGAGGTAGGACTAAGCTCCTCCCTTATGTTAAGGCTGGTCAAGGCAACTCAGTGTGAAGAATATGTTCCTGGAAGCCAACCAAAGCATTAGGGATAGGCCTTGCTCCCACAACTAGGAGTCCCTCAAGTAGGTCATGCTACACAATTGTCACACCTATGGGCTTAGCTTGGTCCCATGCGGGCTCCCTAGCTGTCGGTCCAGAGCCTGTGAGCTCCTATGAGTCCAGGTTAGTTGTTTCTGTGGGTTCCCTTGTGATGACCATGACCCCCGGCTCGTACAATCCTTCCTCCCTCTCTTCAACAGGATTACCTGAGCTCGGCAGAGTGCTTGGCAGTGGAACTCTGCATCTATTTCCATCCGTCACTGGATTAAGGCTCTCTAATGACAATTGGGGTTGTTACCATTCTAATTGCAGGAGATGGCCAGTTCAGGTTACACCTCCAATATTGCTAGGAGTCTTAGCTGGGGTCATCCTTATAGATTTGTGGGATTTTCCCTTGCACCAGGTTTCTACCTGACCCCTAAATGCACCCCCCCAATCAAGATGTCTCTTTCATTATTCTCCCCTTCCACCCATCCTCTCAAACCAATCCCTCATGTTCCCATCCCTGCCAGCCTCCAGTCTACCCAGGAGATCTCTTCTAGTTCTCCTTCCCAGGGATATCCCTGTTCCCCTTTGGGCCCTCCTTGCTACCTAACCTCTCCGGGGGTAGTACTTTTTATGTATTTAAATCAAAGAACATTTAATAAGGGCTTGTTAAGTGTAATAATTAAGTTATTTAAAATACGTTGACCAGAAAAAAATTACAAGGCATGGAAACAGAATAGCAAGCAGAAGCTAAAGAGGGAATGGAGGGAGATTGGAAGTAGGTGTGACTAAAGAGAGCTCAGGTTGGAGTGTCCTGCATGGGACATTATAAGAGTAAGCACACTAATCCATACACATGATAAAAGTGCCCAGAACTGAAGGCAAAAGACACACACACACACACACACACACACACACACACACACACACACACGCATATAAAACAGGTGAACTATGAGTAAGGTCTAGGAAAGTGAATTTCATCTTGTTTGGGATCTTTTATAATTCTCATGCAGTGAGTTACCACTTTATGAAGACTGTTGATGGTGTAGAGACCTGTCTGGACTGTTTATCATGTCTTTATGTAAATCTACAGTCTCATAGAAATGAACAAATGGAAAAAGAGAGAAAAACGTCACTAGCTCAGAAAAAAGGTATCAATTGATATCTTTAAGGCTCGTCCATGGGCCTTTTAAAGTTAATATTTATGACTAAATTAATTGGAAATTTAGAAAGAAAACTCATGTATATATAGTTTGAATCCTATATTAACTAGTATTATAAGGAGTAGAAAAACACTGCTTCTACAATCTAGCATAATTTCTGTTTGTTGATGGGGCCAGCCAGTTTGTGGCTACACATGGACATCACAATCACTCATACTTAAAAACAGGCAAGTTGTTACTATTAGTGTTCTCTATATACGCTATGTGTTTTATTTCTTAGTATTTTCCTACATAGTTAAAATACCAAGTATACAATGACTCTTTTCCCAGCCTGAGGTTTATATAATTCCAAAATTCTTTCTATTTACCTTTTTTGAGTTTATTTTAAAAGTTACTCCTTATACAAATGCAGAATAAAATAAAACTGGTGTAAAAAGAGGTCCATTCACATATTCTTGCATATACCTATACTCATATACACATTTACTTATTGGAAACCTTTGCTCGTTTAAAATTTTGGTGAATCTAAACATTTGAAAATGCTACTGTGGATTATCAGATCTGTACTTCCAGGCCTGGATATACCTCCATTATTTTATACTCATTCAGGGAATAGCTTTACCTGTCATTTCTTATATTATTTTATTTTTACCATCAAATAAACTCACTTTCGTGATTCAGACAATAAAAAAAAAGAAAATGCTACTGTGTGTTATTGAAAAGAAACAGAAATACCATACCTGTAAATGGATGTTTCTCTCCTGCCTGCCAGTTTCCAAATAACCAATCAGAGGCTTAATATTACTAATAAATGCTCAATCAATAGCTCAGGCTTGTTACTAGCTAACTCTTACACTTAAATTAACTTATATTTCTATTTACGCTTTGCCATATAGCTCATGGCTTGTTACCTCATTTTTTACACATCCTGTTTGCTTGGCAGCTCTCTGGAGTCTCTTCTGACTCTGCCCTCCTTCTTCCCATTATTCTTAGTTTGGCTTTCCCATCTAACTTCCCGCCCAGCTACCAGCATGTCAGCTTTTTATTAGCCAATGAGAGTAATACATATTCATAGTGTAAAAAACGATTGTTCCACAGCACATACCAGAAGGGATGTTGCCATTTGTTGCCATTCCATATTCTGTAATAATAAAGCCACCAATCTTCTCTATACATTAAATTCTTGAATTTTATAGTATACATGTTTTAATTGATTTACAAATAGGAATGTGAAAAGAATACAGTAGAATAATCATTAAAAAAAAAGTCTTCTTCCCATTCTGAAACTATAAATGAACATAATAGGATCACACTTTTGTGAACGCACAATTTAAATATTTCTGTAGGCTCCCCTAATAAGACCTCTATGTGTCCTTTGTTGTCACAAAAATTATTTTCAGGATTTAAAATGGCAGACAGAAACACCTCTTGGCATGTCCAGCTTGAAACAGACAAATTTAGCTTAAAATAAAAAGAAAACCACTTTGAATATACATTACTATAGGAGTGGTCCCTAAAAATGCCTGCCTCGCTTAGCAGACAACCAATTCTTAACCTCGGGTTCAGCTCCCAAGAGATGCATGCGGCTTCATAAATATCTGTTATAGGAGAAAAACCAAAGTTTCCTTGAGACTGGGGCTCAGCAACTTCACTTATTTATGCTAAGAGATAGAAAAACTTTACTGTTGGACCATGCTACCTCTGTTGGAACAACTCAGCTTTTCCACATCACAGGAAACTGACGAGAGAGAATGTGTGCGAAGGAATGTGATTGTGTTTCCAAAAGGCTTTATTTGTAGAAATAAGCAGTCAATGAATTTGCCCCCAAATAAGAACAGCATTTTTTTTTTGATATTTTTTTCTTTTTTTTTTAAAACGCTTTGCTGGTACCTTTCTGAAAAATCATCATGACTCTTCTACTTAGAAATAAAAAGAAGCCAAAGCAGAATCAGAAAACAGTAGGAAAGTATATGCATATTCATCTTTTTGATATGGGAAATATTATCTGAGAAACATGAATGTGTAGTGATAGCTAACTCATCCCATAGTGGTTCAAGTGGCTCAACTCACAGAGAGCGACATGGTTGCTTGACACTTGATACAGTCAAGTAATGTTGACTAACTGTTCATCTATGGATATACTCTTGTGCATTTGGCCAAAATGTGTGTAAAAACTCTTAGGGAACTTGTTAAAATGCAGATTTTGACAACTCCAATTTGATCTGGACCTCAGCAAATTCCCACATGATGATCTCCAAACTAATGGCATAGGAACACATTTTCAATACCAAAGAAAGCTAGTAATCTGAAATAGAAATCCAATTTCTGAGATTAATAAACTTCTGGAATTGAAAAATCTATTGAAAAATTACAGATAAATACTTCTTGGAGATTTAAGAAACTAATTTCTTAGCGTAATGTTAGTAAATTATACCTTTTTAGTTTGTCTATAAATTTAATCTTACTAAAATATTCTTTATCACTCTAAATATTAGAAAAGTCCTTGCTGTTTTACCGCAGTAAAATGAAGTTATTTAACTAGGGTATTTTATGTATAAGCTAATACTGTAAATTAATCACAGGGTATTTTAATTTGTGTCATGCATACTTTTCAGTTACTCTCATAATCGCAAAACAGTAGAAATATGTAGAGTGCCCCACATAAGCTGACCTCATCTGTTCTGAGTTCCTCTCTCCTGCTGTTGATAGGTATAGCGGCACTGGTACAGAGTCAGAATGGATTTCAGAGACCAAAGCTGCTATAAACATGTTTTTCATTACCTCATTTCACTAATATTGATAGTAAATTATACAGGGATTGCAGGTAATAAAGGGCCTGCACACAGCCTAGGGATCTGTGCTTTGGAATCCAATAACCCACACTATCTATGCATCCATCTCATTTATTTCAAATCTCCTGAAAGCACATGAAAACTACATTGGGAAATCCACCGCCCATTTGGGCCATGCTGATGGAAGGACTCCAGAGGAAATCAGAGGGGTGACAGTTAAAAGAAGACTCTGAGGGAAACTGCAGCCTCTGCTCCAATGTGGAAAGCACAACCTAAGAGAAAGATCCACCCCTTTGCTTGCAGACCCTGCCTTCTCACAGACACCCTCAGAGCAGCTGTCCCAGGCAGCTGGCTCCCAGGGGCCTCCAGGCCATGGTAAAACAGCAGTGCCTTTTTTTCCACAAGAAGAAAAGGCCTGTGTCTGTGCCCCAAGCACTTTACCACATGGTCTTTTTGGTTGAGAAAACGGGTTTTAAAAGAGGAAAATCAATCCAAAATCATAGATTTTTCCTTACTTTCTTTTTTTTTTTTACTTACTTTTGAATATTTCCTCAACATTGAATAAGCCTTAAGAAAGTACATTTCTGAAGTGATCTGTATTTCTTCATTCAGGAGGAATAAACAGGGCTGGTCAGCTATTTCTTTGAAATATTTTCATGCACAGAAGTAATCTCAAAAAGATGATGACGACTCCTGAAGAACATTAGAAATATTTTCATGAGAATTCAGGAAGCAAATGTCAAAAGAAATTGGCAGTGACAGAGTTGGGGGACCAGTTCCTTAGGGAAAGTTGCTAATCAGCCAGAGGACCTAGGTTCTCCATCACCAGAATACCTGTAACAACCTGAGCATGGCAGGACATGTCTGCCATTCCAGCACTGGGAAGGCTGAGGCAAATGGATCCCTTGGGCTCACTGGACAGCCAGTTTAGCCTAATCAGATGAATCTCTAGCTCATGAGAGACCTTGCCTCAAAAACAAATAAAATAATGGACCCTGAGAAATACACACACACACACACACAAACACACACACACACACACACACACACACGCTCATGCACAAATATACAAAACAAATTGTAAAATTAAACACAAATTATAACTATTCAATTGGCCATGTACTGATGAATCCTTCTTACAGGTTCAGTGGGGTGAACATCAGGAGATCCTAGGAATATGTGTAATATTTGATATCTAGTCATGTGGGCTGGAGACAAAGTCCATCATGTTCCTTGAGACTGTGAAGGACAGTCTTCAGAGAACAGAGCAATATTTGGAAGGAATGCATATCTGAATACTATGGGACAACCTAGCTACTACCTTTGGGATAAGGATGGAAAAAAGGCCCTCTATCATAGAATGCCTCCAGAAAAGAAACTTACAGAAATTCATGAAAATTCAATTCACTCATTCTTGTGTACTGGTATCCAAAATAAGTGATCATTTTCAATATAAAAAAAATCTTTTATTTTTCTCCTTAGTCATTTAATAATTTCAAACACCATATCATTATAAATGTATATTATTAGTGCAGATTCTTCAGAATAATATAATTTGAATGTTGAAAACCTATATAAATAGATGTTTATCTCAGCCTGGGGATCATTTCAAGGCCATCAATTTTTATGATTGTGTGTGTGTATGGGTGTGGGTATAAGTGTGTGTGTGTTGGAAACAAATTTGCTGTATTTACCGTATTTCTGAATTTTGCATATGTGGGAACTGTGGATCAAAAAAGGGCTATGAGCACACAGCTATTTATACACAAATGTAAATATGTAGTCTTTTTTCTTGAAGATCTAAATATGAACTGAAAGTTAGAGTTGTCACAAGAAGCATGAAATATTTCTTACTTTTAAAAAAAAATCTCTGAATAATTTTGTCCCTTTATTTCAATTTGACTAGAAGTATTTATTTATTTGTCTATCTATCTATCTATCTATCTATCTATCTATCTATCTATCTATCTATTTATTTACTTAATGTGGTAATATTCTATTTGTGCTGAAATGTGGTGATATTTTATTTGTGTTTTAATAAATAAAGTTTGCCTGGAGATCAGAGGAAATAGCAAGCCATTTTAAGTAAAAAAAAGAAGTCAGGCAGCAGGCAGCGGTAACACGCGCCCTTAATCCCATCACTTAGCAGGCAGGGTCTGTGTGTGTTCAAGGCCACACTAGCAAACAGAGCCAAGCATGGTGACATACACCTTTAATCCCAGTACCAACTACAGAGTTCTGGAGGCCTGTACAGACAGGAAGTGACAGAGCTGGCCAGGAAGAGGAGGTAATGTAGCTAGACAGAGAGCAGATCAGATGTCAGAACAGCAAGCCATATAAGCCTGGGTAGACAGGAAGTCGCTCTCTTTGGAAGCTACAGAGTTGGTGAGGTAAGGTTGGCTGGTGGCTTTCCCTAGTTCCCTGATCTCTCTAAGGCTTTCAGCCCTATATTTGGCTCCATATTTTTTATTTAATAAGACCATTTAGAAATTTGCCTACAATTTATTTATTTATTTATTATTTATTTATTTATTTGTTTGTTTGTTTGTTTATTTATTTATTTATTTACTGTGAATCAAGAGAGATAGCTGAGCAAACAGTGCCTCTGCTACAGGAATCTCAGGAGGAAGGGGCTTCCTTTCTCATGAACAGAACCTTCCAGCTTTTTATGAAGTTCTCAAACAGCCATCTGCTTAGGGGATGGTCCTCATCCCAAACATGGTACTCCACTCTTCTCTCACATGAACAACAGAAGTATCCACTATGTTAGATCCCACAGCTCCTCTCTAAGGATGGAGAACATAGCATTCTATTCTATTCTATTCTGTTCAAATCCCCTCATGTGAGTCTGGCTAAATGTGCTTAGTTTCATATCATCAATATTCATCAACATCCTTCATTGTTTGTTAGAATTAAATGAAATCTATTATTTTCACCTTAGAAATATCTATTGAATATATGTCCTATCCAATAAAATAATATGTCTAAAGTCTTACATGGTTTATCTGAAGTTCCATCCATTAAAGCCTGATAGGCAACTCTCATTCACTTTGACTATATAGTCACTGATTTGTCTGTGATGTCTCTCATTCTGCATGTGATCATTTATTCCAGCCTTTTCTCTCCCGCATCCAGGTTCTATCTCACTGAAGGTAAAACTTTTCCTCCTGTTTTATGTTTCCAAAGAAGTGATGCATGACTTACAGAGACCTCTCCATGAGATAGAATGTCAGGGAATTTTGAGTAGATAGAATGGTTGATTTGCTATTAAAAGTTTCATTTGGGAAGACAGGGTGTGAAAGGCAGCAGGAATCGGATGGCATGAGGTTGAGGCAGTAAGTTCCATAGAACATACTGGAATCTCTCCCCACTGCAGCCAGGGATCAGTGGCTTATGTAGAATATGGACATACTTTCTGGAGCTGGGTTCCTGGGGAGAGGGCAGCAACACTGTCATTTACTAGGTAGCTGCTTCTTCCTGTATCAAGCAAGGCTCTTTTGTAAACAGAACCATTGTGAAGCCTTAGTGTCTACAAAGCATCTGATAGAACCTGACGTGGGAGACTTGCTGTACCTGTGTCAGCTGTCATCTCCATGAAATGGTTTCACCGTGGTGTATGCTACCCTCAGCACTCAAAATCCACTTCTCACTGTGTAATATAAGAGAAGAAATAAATGCCTGAAAGCTAAAGATAAGCATTCACTGGGGAATCTGGCCTTAATCTACAGAGATTGGCACTCTCATAACAGAGCACCTAGGAAGCCTCAAGGGACACAATAATTTAAATGTATTTTAATAACATAATATTTTTATTATTATAAAATCATAAAAATATGATTTTGATATGATTATAATTAATAATAATAATATACAAAGCAAAAAACTGAATTTACCTTTGTTATAGAAACATAGATATTAATTAATTATGACCTGAGTATTCCCTGCTGTGAGTATGGTTTTTTCTATTTAATTTTATTTAACTTTTTATTGATTATTTCTAGATTTCCCATCATATATCTAAATCCCACTCCTCTCCCTGTCTCTTTGTATCTGCCCTCTTCCCTTGCAACCTCCCCACCAAGATAAAACAAAATAATTTTAAAAAAAAAGAAAAAATAAGAAAAGAAAAATCATGGAAGCTGTGGTGTGACACACTGAGTCATACAGTATACCCTTTAGTCTTGATTAAAAGTGTTCATTGCAATGAGTCATTGTTCTGCTTGGAGCTACACTATCAGTGCTGGGCCCTCACTGGAACTCCTCTCAGATAGCCTGTTGTTGTCCTGTGTCATAGAGGCCTTGCAACTTTGAGTCTGCAGGATCAACCCCTTCATGTGCTCAAGCAGATCACAGATGTAGTGGATGTTGCAATGGGCCAACTCATAGTTTTGTTTCTGGTCTGGGTGGTAGCGGGGTTGGTCAGTCCACCAGCTCTCCCTCATCATCATTACCAGGGTGAGCTCTCCATTATCACCCCAGCTAGTTCACCCTATGCAGTAAGCAACTAGGGGTGGGGCCAGTTCTCCTGCTTTCAAGCTCTTGGAGCCAGCTCACGTATACCTACACCATGAGAGCCAGGTCTATTGTGCTGCCCTGGTGAGGTGCAGGGCCTGCGCTTCTGAGTGCTGCAGCTGGATGAGGGGCAGGGCCAACTGTCCCACTGCCACAGGTGGTGGGGGGTGGTGGGGTGGTGGGGGTGGGGGTGGATCACATCTCCCCCTCACACATGCCATCATATGTTAGATGAGGGGCTATAGTGGTATTTTATTTGTACTGAAATGTGATTTTATCTGTATGTTAATAAATAAAGTTGCCTAGGAATCAGAGCTATTAGCAAGCCATAGCGAAAGCCAGTTGTGGTAGTGCACGCCGGTAGGATTTGCTGAAGGAGGCGCACGCCTTTAATCCCAGAACTTGGTAGGCAGAGCTAGGTAGATCTCTGTGTGTTCAAGGATACAGCCAGCATTGGAGACACACGCTCCAATGTGTGTCTGGAGGTCTGTACAGACAGGCAGTGATGAGGCAGTCATGTGGTTGGGTTTACAACCAATGAGAAGGCAGAACAGAAAGTCTATTTAAAGACAAACAGACAGGAAATAGGTCTCTTTCAGAGAGGTCTCTTGGCTGAAGAGGCTAGCTGCAGCAGGCGGGTAAGGCTCTTAGCTCTGACCTCTTGGGCTTTTATCTTTACATTGGCTCTGTGTTTCTTATTTAATAAGACGGTTGGTTACATCTACAAGGGGTAGGACCTGATGTACCATGCTCACATTCTTGGGCCGAGCTCATCCTTGTCCCTGACAATAGGGTCAGCTCCTCTGTGCTTCCCAGTTGAGTTGCAGGGCCTGATCTCCCTAGTGCTGCAGATGGTCAAGGGCTCAGTCAGCTCTCCTGCCTGCTGCAGGTGGCAAGAGGTGAGAGAGGGAAGGCATCTTTCTTTCACACACACCCACACCACCACATGGCACATGAGGGGATTGGATCAACTCCCCCACTCTCATGCCCTCAGGGCCAGCTTACCCTTACCCCCTCACAACAACAGGATCAGCTCTGTCGTACTGCTCAGACAAGGTGTATTACCTTGAGTGCTGTGCCAGGTTTTGCAGTCAGTGATGGGAGGGGCCAACTCTGTGCAGCCCTATCCTCTTGGCCTCCAGTGGTAACAGGAGCCATGGACATCAACACAGACTATGACTGTGGCAGGGCCATGAACATAGACACGGCTCTTGGCAGTAGCCTGGGCCCAGATAACACAGTGACCTGAGAGGACAAGTAGGCCACCCATCTGAGCCCCCTCCTCACCACCTCCACCTTTTTGGATCTGCCTCTCTCCACAAGACATGGACCATGTTGTCTCTTGCATACCTATATTTGCTCACCACAATAGAGCCCGACAGCCTGACAAGGCACTGGAAAGGCTCCTGTTGTCTCCTTCCAGCCCAGGGCAGAGAGTTGAGTATATGTATGTGTTTCTTTGTGGATGTGTGTGTGTGTGTGTGTGTGTGTGTGTGTGTGTGTGTGTGTGTGCATGCACATGGATGTGGAAGCCTAAGGCTGATGCTGGCTTTCTTCCTATAGCGCTCCACTTTAATCTTTGCGGTAAGGTCTCTTGCTGAGCCCAAAGCAAAGTAGATCCTGATAGTCTAGCTTACCTAGTACTCCCTTCTCTCTGCCTCCTGAAAACTGTGGCCACTACAAAGGCACAACTTTTACATAAGTTACATTTACACACATTGGAAATCTGAAATCTGATCCTCTTGTGCGACTAGCACTTTATCTACTGAGCCAGGACCCGGGACTTTTTGGTTTTTTTCTTAAGATTTACATTTTGTATCTAGCTAGCTATTTTTTGTGTATGTAGATGACAAATGTAAGTGGGCACCCACAGAGTCCTGAAGATGTCAGAAATACTGAGCCTAAAGTTACAATTGTTTCTGAACTGACTGAGATGGAGTCTAGAACTGAACTTGGGTACTCTGGAAGATAAGGAAGTGCTTTTAATCACACAGCCATCTCTACACCTAGTAATGTTTAAATAGAAATTTATTCTCTATATGTTGAGCAGGCTGTTTTGATTTTGGTTTTCAGGGTGGCGTGTGATTCCAAGGGTGATCTGTTATGTCTCCAAGCATACTTTTATGTATAGTTTTTTTTTCTAAGTCACCGTTTACTTCTTCACTATTAAAACTAGGATGATAACTATGTTTCTTCAATTTATTTATATATTTATTTCCTAAAGAATAAAAAGCATTTGGCAAATGAGACAAACTAAAACATATATTAACACAGCACTGACCAGTATCTAAGTTACTGCTTTGCCTCCAGTCTCCTCTGAGAGTCTGTCTTTTCTTCGGCTGGGTTGATTTCTCCATTATGCTGACCCAGCTTCCTAAAAGCTAACTCTGGAATACAGTCTAGGAGGCGATCCTCTGCTGGAGTCACATTATATTTTTAGACATTGTTACATGCTCCTGCTGGGCTTCAGACAAAGAACGGGACTGGTGTTGTTTTTTCAACTCTCATTTGGAGCACCAGACAATTCTACCCTTGGAAGGTTTCATTTCTCACTGTATTGAAACTTCAGGGAAACATCTAAGAAAACCTAGTTCTTCGATTCAGATATTGATGCTTATCTGCCCCGAGTGAAATACAAGCCCCACTGTCATTTCGTGGCAATTCTATTTAAAGAGAGCAGACAGTTGAAAGCAACAGATATTTCAGAACCTACTACTGTGAATGCTGACAGATTCTATTGCAGGCAGAAAGTCACATGAGTCTCATCTCATATGAAGACAAACAAGCCAAGTTCTAGGGCAGAGGCAAACAAAGCTAGACCTCAATCTTGGATTGATGAGTATTTCTCTTTCTTTCTCTTTCTCTCCTTTTAAATTAAAACATGAAATAAATCCATCTCCATGAATTATTTTACAGAAATTCCCAAACAAATCAACCAAATTAGTCATTAAGTGAAAAAAGTACTGTGCTGTTATATAATAGTCAAAATAACTTGCTCTACTGAAGTCTAATACTTTCATATGTCAAAGCACTGTTGTTCGTGTTTTATGAGCTTGGTTTCTAAGCTTTTTGAAAGTACACATTCTACGGCTTTGTAAACAGTCCCATTTTCAGAGAGCGTAATAACTTTCACTTTTACACTATATATCCAAACACATAAAATTATTATTTATTTCTGTGGTAAGAACACCTTAATGTTTAACCAAGGGACTCTTAAAAGTAAATTGATGACAAAAGCCTGGATTTATTTTAATAAATTGATTTTCACTAAAGCTCCTTTTGCTTGAGTCTCTGGCATAAAACATTCTTCAGGAGTGACTTAGCCCAGCTGCTTGATGGGTGAAGCAAAGGACAGCAGTTACCTAATAGGAAAAATCCATTGTACGTACACTAAGCTGTTGGCCCTCTCAAAGATCCCAATTCAGAAAAATAAAGTGAATAAGGAAAACTTACTCAAAGGAGGAAAATCCATCTTACCCTTGTGTTTCAAATCTGCTGCTGAACTCTCTAAGTCATGGGCAGCAGTGTGGGTGCAGTAAGTTCTAGATAAGTCTTTATGAGATCTGAGTTCTAATCTTGTTGTTGTCTTTCACCCCCACCACCCTGACTTGATGGGATTCCAAATCCTCATCTATAAAGTGAAGAGTTGAATATTCGCCTTTCCTAACTCAGAGTCACTGTGAGGATGAAAGAGGAAAACAGATGTTAGCTTCCCCAGGGTAATATATAAAATAGTGCAGATATTAATGCTAATTCTCTTTGGCCTTTGAACAGGTCAAAAGCTCCTCAGACATGCCTTGAAAGGAAGAAGTTCTTTCTCTGAAGGTTAAAACTTTCCAAATAAGTGACCCATTCTAAGGTTTTATACCTGAGATGTAACCCACCATCTGCGATAATAGAAAAACCAAACACCAGTTACATTTTACCAACACTTAAGGGGAAATTTGAACTTTTCTCTATCAGTTTCATGTTCATTCATTTTTAATCTTCACACACATACACAGAGAGAGAGAGAGAGAGAGAGAGACAGAGACAGAGACAGAGACAGAGACAGAGACAGACAGAGACAGAGAGAACCATGGGGAATGTTTCCATGAACGTTCTCTTAATGCCCAAATCAACAGCTCCAACCCCACATTCTTCTTCACCTTGAAAGACCATTCCTTCCTCTTTGATTTTTCTCTCTTCTGCCAGCTTCTACAAACACTGCCATCATGTTCATTGTTGAACAACTTTTATTGGCACTGCCAGTCTCCTATGTCCAAGGAGTTGTTTCAGCTTTTGTTCTTAAAAGCTAAATCTTTTAGCTTTTAATAAAATATTTTAGCTTTAAAGAAATACAAACACACATGTAGAACAAACAAACAAACAAACAAACCTCCCACATCACTGGAAACATTTGTCAGCATTGCTTGGTGTGCAAATGTGGATGACATGGAGAGCCGCTATTTTAAATATGAAACAAACATACAACAACAAAAAGCTGACATATTAGAAGTTGGGAAAGACAACTGCCTCAACCTCACAACCTATAGAACATCAGTAACGAGCTCCACTTGGTTCATTTGTCTCAGGGGCCATGACTTGATGATTGCCTAAATTGTCAGGAACTATTAAATCAACCAACTAGCTGTTACTTTATACTGCCATGGAGAAGCTGGTTTGCATCCAAAGGTCAAAAGTAAGAAAGCTTTGAGGAGGATAGTATGACTTCTAAAGGGGCAGAGGGGCATGATTTACTCTGGCTGTTCTCTAGGCAGCATGATGTCATGACTTCAGCACAGCCTAATGTGCACAAAACATTTATTTTTCTAAATTTAGAAAATCTATATTGGTCTTGGTATGAAACATGATGTCATTATCCTCCCAGAAGCACAGTGAAAGTTTCCAACCACTTCTAAGCACCCCAGAAAAAAAACTGTCCAGTTAGTTATTTGTAGTTTGACAACTACACACATTTCCATGTTTTATACACTTTAACACAAGCATATTACAAAATATATTTAAATAGAAAGTGATATTTGTATGAGAGCGACTGACATTCACTCTGGCAGGGAGTGGGTGTTAATTCTATGTAAGGTCTTTCTCAGTTCAACCCATGCAATTCTTAGTGGAGAAAAGCTGTGAAAGTACTTGACACATTTTATTTTCCTTAAAATACTAAAAATTTGCTGTTACCTTAACCAAAGTACCATTTCTGAACTACACCACCGAGGAAGTTGCTTAGGCTCCCTGCACTTATTTTCTTGCCGCTGTTTCTTCATTATTTCCCTATTCACACACTGACCTGGAGACCTGCTCTGCGGTTACCCGAAAGGCTGCTATGAAATGCTACATTATGAACTTTTTAAGAAAGGCTGTAATAGTAGAATCAGCAAATGTGGTTTGATGTTAAGATTGATTTGTTATCCAGAAGACCTAGTACATATACCAAGTGACTGACTCCTAGTTAGTTCTGAAATAACTCAGTGAGTTGTCATATTTAAGCTAAGACTCTATCAAGAATGTACATTGTTAAAAATTTTTAAAAAGGTGTCTAACAAATATAACACTTTAGGTAAAGAAATAAAATTATATACAGATTAGTGTACATACACATGTGTGTGTGCAGGAATGTATAGTTTTCGTTAGTTATAAGAAACCCTTTAGATCAGGCCATAGCAATGAAAAAGGGGCAAAAATGGGACTGGAGAGATAGTTCAATGGTTAAAGTACTTACCAATGAGAGGATGTGAGTCCAGATCTCCAGAATCCATGTAAATGCTGGGTGGGCTGGTAGGTCAACTGTATTCCAGCCTTGGAGAACAGACACAGGGCTACCTAGGAGCAGCAGGCTATCTCTGGGCTCAATTATGTGAGCCTCCCTTGAAATAATGGAGTGGAAGAGAAAGTGAATAGGATTGCCAATATCAATCATACCTTTACATGCATGTACACACACACACACACACACACACACACACACACACTTGCTGTGCACACACATATGAAAATAACAAGAAAGAAAAATTGAGGGACATAGACATTTTTATCTTAAAATGTAGGCAGCAGGCAGCCAGTTTTCTACAGCACCATCTTCTCCTAGTAGGCTTTCTATTACTAAAGTTGTTCACACATGCTTTTGACAGTCTCAACCCTTCTCCTTCAGGGGGTTTGATAACTTAGCCAAATCCATTGTCATGAAGTCACACCCTGGCCTTTCCGTGTCCTTAGGTTCATAAGGATTTGGAAGCTTGAAAACTATATTCAGTACATTGCCCTGCTGCCCTGCAAAGGATGTTTAAATGGTCTTCTTGAAGACAATTGCTAGAAATTCCACATGTAAGTAAGGACTATGTTATTATGGTTGTATTTCTCTCTGTCAGGACAAGAGTTGGGAATTGTGGTGCTGGAATCATTGCTGGGTTCAGTAGTAGTTACAGGTCATTCCAATCTGGCAGCCATGAGGATGCTGACAGAAACTTCAGGGGTGGCACATTTAGCTCAGAGGCAAAGGGCCTAACTGCAGTGATGGAGAACAACTCCCTAATCCATCATTTAAAAAAAACATTTTTTTAATTTATTTATGTGTATGAGTGGGTGTGCCTGCTTATCTGTCTGCATGTGCACTATAAGTATTGAGGAGACTATGGAAACATGAAAAGAGGGTCTGATCCACGGACATGTGCTACCTGTAACTGTGAACCTGTAGATGATGGAAACCAAATCTGGGTCTTCTGCAAGAACAGCAAATGCTGTTAACCACTGAACCATCTTTCTAGCCCCAAGTGAAAGACTTACCAGTCGTTTGATTCATGAGCCCTCTGACACTGTTCTAACTCAATAGTTATATAAAATAACTTTCCTTAAAACATCCAGAATGGTGCACACAGTGAATTACTAACTTTTTCTAAGGAAACTAGTCCAGCTTTATGCTATTTAATTACTTGTAAAATAATATATTAAGAAGTATTTTGAGTATGATTGGGAATTTTGTCTCTATTGAAAACAAAAGCAATCTCTTTACATTTCAAAAGAAAATTCACCTTTCCTCCAGGTCATTACATTTCAACACTGAACTACTGAAAGATAAATGCTGCTGTTTTGTTTTTTTTTTTCTTTTCCTTAATACAAGAGACAGTGCTTAGTGGTACTGTAGCATGATATGCCATGCTTTGTTGATACTCATGGGAAGCCTGCCCCTTTTTGAACAGAAACAGAGGAGGAGTGGATTGAGGGGGCAGAAGATAGGTGAGGGACGGATTGGGAGGAAAGGAGAAAGTGGAAACTGTGGTGGGGATGTAAAATAAATGAATAAATTTAAATTTCAATAATAAGTGTGAATTGTATATTGAAAAGAAAGAAAGAAAGAAAGGAAGGAAGGAAGGAAGGAAGGAAGGAAGGAAGGAAGGAAGGAAG
>CABHPR010121519.1:36987-69093 GCA_902168415.1 Peromyscus melanophrys | reverse complement strand
AAGGAAGGAAGGAAGGAAGGAAGGAAGGAAGGAAGGAAGGAAGGAAGGAAGGAAGGAAGGAAGGAAGGAAGGAAGGAAGAGAGAAAGAAAATAAGGAAAGATAATGGGCTCCAGAAAGCCAGCTCATGCACCAGGGATAGATCCTGATCTCACTGTCAGGCTTTGCTGATTCCCTATGGCAGGCCTTACCCTTTTAGAGGAGGGATAGAGAATGGGTCAGGGGTGGGGGTTGGGGGAAATCTGTGGTTGGTATGTTAAATGAATAAAAATATTTTAAAAAAAAAGAAAGAAGGAAAGAAAGACAGAAAAAAAGAAAAACAAAATATCCCAATTTTCTAAATGACTATTTCCCTTACCAAGTTTCCTATTTCTGATGTCAACACCTCTGCTCTCTTGGTCACCGGTGATGGCTAATCTTGGTTGTCAGCTTGACTCCATCTGGACTCAACCAAACTGAAGTAACTGGGCAAGTCTGTAAGGGCTTTTCTTGATTGGATCATTTGAGGTGGGAAGAACCAGTGTAAATCTGGCCCATGCCCTTTGGTGGCAGCCTACATACAAAGACACGGGAGGAGGGAAGCTTCTGGCTTTTGCTTGCTTGCCCTCACTCTCACTGGCAAGTTCATCTATCCTGCTGCTGAGGGTGTCCTTCACTGGTATTAGAATTTACTTCAGGATTCCAACTGGAGACCAGCTGGGATATTCAGTCTTATGGACTGAAAAACTATTAGATTTTTGACCTATCCATCAAGAGATATAAGCTGTTGGATTAGCCAGACCACAGCCTATAAGCCACACTAATAAATCCCCTTAAAATTTATTCAACCTATCAGTTCTGTTCCTCTAGGGAACTATCTCTAGGACTCTGTAAGCATTGCATCCTCTGCTATAGTCAAACTCTACTTCTGATTCTACCATACATGTGAACTATTCTCTATTCCCTGATTTTCATACCTCTTTATGTCAACATATTCTATTAACTTTTAACCTGAAAATAAATAGACCTCATTAACCCGTTCAATCAGTATCCCAACTTTTCCATCTTCTTCAGTCACTGCCAAATTGCAGGAAAAAATAACTTTATACACTTAACCTAATTCTTCAATGTCCTATTTCTTATTTGGTATTCGCTCTGGCAAGTGTTCATGAAGCCTCAGATGGTAAGCATCAATCTTCAAACCAAGGACTACTGACAATAGAGCCTTAAAATTTATATTGACAATAAGTCCTCTGTGTAATTCATGTGTTAGCTTCAGTTTTGGTTGTGTGTGTGTGTGTGTGTGTGTGTGTGTGTGTGTGTGTGTGTGTGTGCTGAGCATAAAAGATGGGGCCTCTCTGTCACTGAACTACATATTCCAGCCTTTGTTTTTTACTTTTTATTTTGAAATAAGATTTCACTAATTTGCCCAGGCTGGACTTGAAATCACTTGCTAACACAAACTAATCTTGAACTTGTGATCTTTTTGGCTCAGATTTCAAGTAGCTGGGATATACACTAAGCCAACAAGACTGGGTGAATCTTAAATTTTGAGATTCTTTATATGCAGATTTTCTTCAGCAAAGGTTGACTCGCCTAGATTATTCATCAGTGAATCCTTCTTTCATCTCTAATCTATCACAACGCCATGTCCATTTCTTTTTGGTTTTTTTTTTTTTTTTGTTTTGTTTTGTTTTGTTTTTCGAGACAGGGTTTCCCTGTGTAGCTTTGCGCCTTTCCTGGAGCTCACTTGGTAGCCCAGGCTGGCCTCGAACTCACAGAGATCCGCCTGGCTCTGCCTCCCGAGTGCTGGGATTAAAGACGTGCGCCACCAACGCCCGGCTGCCATGTCCATTTCTATACAGACCGTAAATTCAGTGGTAATATAATAAACTGACATAAAATAATTTATTAGATTAATCATCAGTTGAATTTACTTTGGTCTTTTCTTATTTTGTACACTAAAAGATAATGATAGAATACAATATTTAGATGGCTTAATATATTTAACACTATCACATATTAATATAACACAAGTATTGCCCAGATTTTACATATCTCAGAAAGGTCCTATCCTAAAGGATAATTTGCTTGTCTGTGATACAGTTGAGAAGTGGTAGTACCTTTGGAAAGTGACACCTAATAGAAACAACGTAGGTCATTAGCGTTGTATCCTTACAAAGGAGCTTGGCCCAGTTTTTTATTTTGTTTTGTTTTGTTTTTATATACACCCTGCCATGATTTTCAGTTGCATCACAGATCCAAAAATATCATAGCCAGTAGACCATAGTCTAAAACCAGGTGGCAAAATAAATCTTTCCCTTTGCTGTCTTCCTTAGTTACTTGTTACAATGGAATGATGACTAACAAATTAGCATTTATTAACAGTATTAATAATACCAATTCTCATAAAACTAGCCTATTAACTGAAATGTTTTCACAAAGTGTATGTCACTGATGTTGTAAGAAAAAGTAAAATGAAGCCATAAAATGGGTCAAGAAAGATGTTTACATGGTCATATGATCTGAATCACTTTGGGAATAAACATAAATGTTCCAGTTTCTTGAATGTCAGACTGTCTTCTTACTCACAGTAATTAGGTCAAGTTGATGCTGTGGGGCTAGTGTCTACCTCATGACTAAATTCCTTACAAACTGATGCTAGAAAGTCTACTTAGTCAAGATTTTGACTGTTTTTATTCAGCCACATGTGAGAAGCTTATAATGACAAATATATATATTCATTTTATTCTAACGTTCTTATTTTAGTGATAAATTGTCTTGAATATATATGAAAGGAATAAATTGGTGATTTAAAACTGAGTATTTAGTTGTTTACTTAAAAGACTTGGGAATTTGAATTTAATTCCATACATTCTTTTTAGGACACATGAAGAAGGATAGAATTTAGGTTATTGAAAATTGAAATGCATTGCCAATTGACACTACCATTTGATGAGACAGAGAGTATAGTCATGTGGGACAGATACTTTATATGTCTTCCTATACATGTTAAAAAGATGTTAATACGCAGATGTAAATAGTGATGCACAGCCATAGGCCTAATGCTTGAGTGGATGTAGGAAGATCATGAGTTCAAGGTCATCCCCACTAGACAGAGAGTCAGAAGCCAGCCTGTGCTACACAAGACCCTTTTTCCACAAACAAAACAATGTTAGAACAAAACTGTGTGATGATACAGAAAGCACAGGTTGGTCAACCATTTTTGCCTAAAAATTATGTTCCTTAGTTTTCTATGCCTCTAAGACCATCATTCTGCTGTCATTGTCTGTGAGTTCTCTAATGTTTTACTTAATCACTATCACCCACACGTGCCAGTACTTCAACAACTTACCAAGACACAAGAAGATGACTAAATGAGTGTTCTACTGAAAACATTTCACAATGACTATTATGTCCCAAATTTTTGTTAACCAGCTCTACTAAAACACATCTTCAAGTAACACAGGATTTGCAATGTATTTGTGGAACATGTAAAGCATTTTGTGGGAGTGAATATTATTGTTTATTATAAATATATTAATATTTATTATTAATAACTGTGATTATTTTTAGACACATTGAGAGACTTACAGGGATGAAGCCATGGTTATCACTTAATATTATTGGCAAAGCAGATACTCATCAATACTTCACAAAGGTTAGCGCTATAACAGAGAGTTTTCAATTGCCAAATGTGTCAACTGTGAGTTGTGTTTTCTAGACATATAGTTATGAAGGGCATGGGACTCATCATTACCTTAATTTAGGGTCTCTAAAATCTAGAGAAGGAATGATTCATGGATCATTTATTTGGTTAATCTTGGAATCAAATAGAAATGAACTGAATCAATATAGTAAGAAAGGGAGCCGGGTGTTGGTGGCACACGCCTTTAATCCCAGCACTCGGGAGGCAGAGGCAGGTGGATCTCTGTGAGTTCAAGGCCACCCTGGGCTACCAAGTGAGCTCTAGGAAAGGCGCAAAGCTACACAGAGAAACCCTGTCTTGAAAAACCAAAAAAAAAAAAAAAAAAAAAAAAGAAAGGGAAGCAAGAATTCAATAAAACTTAGATGGCTGAGCTGGATATTGTTGTGGGTACATGGGGTCAATCTGGTATATCCTTGAGAAATTCAATACAATATACCTCAGAATCATGCAACTAAAGAGTGGAGGACTTTCTTCTAGGTTTGAAGGCCCATATTAGTGGAGTTTTTTCTCCAAAAAGCTCTAGCTAGGAGTTTGGGATATGATAAGTGAGTAAAAGCATTACTTTGCAAGCACAAGGCTCTGAATTCAAATTCCCAGCACCTATTCTGCATGCCTAACTCCAGCACCACACAACTGAGAAAGACAGATACGATTAGTTCTCTGATCAGCAACCTTGTCTGAAATTATGAACTTCCAGTTCCGTGAGAGGTCATGCTTCAGTGCAGTAAAGCAGAAAGCAAGAATAGGAAAAAAATGTTTTGCTCTGACCTCCAAATGTGTACAAAAGGATGCACCAACTAACACAGTGATATCCACACACTACACACACACACACACACACACACACACACACACACACACGCACACACGCACACACACGCACATGCAGACACACACACACACACGCACATGCGCACACACACGCACGCACAAGCGCACACACATGCACACACACGCACACACAGAGGCTTCAGGAAAAACATGAGGGAAGCTGAGCAACTAGACCAGTAATTCTAGCACTGAGTCGATAAAGATCATCATCCCAAGTTCTAGACATGCCTGGGCTACAAAATGACTTGAAGGCAAGCTTTTAAATTTAATTTTACAAAACAAAAGGATAAATAGGGGTTGGAGATTTAACTTAGTGGTAGAGCCTAGCAAGTGCAAGGCCCTGGTTTCGGTCCTCAGCTCTGAAAAAAAAAAAAAGTATAAATAGGGCTATAACTATAGTTCAGTGGTAAAACCTCTTCTTTAAGAAGCACTATATTCAGTTCCCAGTACTACAGACAACATCAACAGAAGACTTGGAGGCAGAGACATCTGGACAATCAGACTGATACATTGTAGAGACAGAACCCATGAAATCTCATGCAAATTGCCACATGAGCATCATGGAATCTGATGGGCTAAGAGTTGTCCCAAGGTATGAATGGTAATCTAGGCTACAAATTACATTTATTTATAGAGTCATCGGTTTCCTACAGAAAGGACTCTCTTTACAGGTGCCAGAATTCTTAGATCCTTACCATCTGAAGCAAGAGACTTAGTGAATAGTGTTTGAAGCATGTTTTTGCTAAAACGTCTTAATCATACAGCTTAAGGGTATTCACTGGATTGTTTCTATTCATGCATGTAAAGAAAATGAATAAGAATGATTTTCTCAGATGACACATCAACAGAGATTCATATAAACTCTGACATCAAAAGAAATAAGTAATGAGTAAATTTGATACTTGTTAATTTAATGTAATAAATAATAGTCACTACATTGTGAATATTAATAAACAAAACAGCTAAACAACCCACCTCAACCTCTCCTCTTCTACTCCCAAGTTTAAAATGACATTAAAGGAAACCAAAATGATATTTATAAGAGAGCTAAGCAAAATGACGTCATTTATCATTGATACAATTGTAGGGTTTTGAAATGTTTTAGTGTGTAACAGTAAATTACAAGCAAATTCTCACTTGATGGCATGAATCATTTCATTAAACCAATTTGGAGCAGTAAAACCTTGATATTGGTCTTCACCCAGACTCTGAGCCAACTGAACTTTATAAAGAGATACATGGACTCACAGTACGTTTTCACATGGAGTGGTACCAGAATTTCCTTTTCTTGATCCAAAGCTCCTCTTTAGCTGAAGTTAATCACTTTGCTTGAGTGAAATAGTTTATCTGGGTGGACAGTGACATAACTATTATATCTTATACTCAAAGTGTGGGGCATTTTTATATAAAGACAGAACTTAGATTTTCCAGGATGCCCAAAACAAAATTCTTTTTTTGAGATTAAGTATGTAGAAAAATAAATTTGAGGAAAACTGGGAATAGGAAACGGAAGTGGTGTTCCCCAGGGAAAAGCACCCCAATAAGTGGTCTTGTGCCAAAATATCAGCCTTGAAAACATACATATGAATAGCAATATGTGGGGTGAACAGGTTAAATTTAGGAATATACACATATTTCAGTATACATACATGTGTTCATTAGTAAAAGAAGAGGCTATAAATTTGAAAGAGAGCAGAGAGACATATGCTTTAAAGGGAGGAAAGGGAAGGAATAAATGTTGTAGTTAAATTATAATCTCAAAAATAAAATTTAAAAAATGTGGATCACCAGATAGTCCATGTTTTAATGAATTTTAAATATTAGCATTTTGTTAGATTAAATTCTCTATGGGTATTTTTTGTTATAGTTTAGAAGATTCACTTTTAATATTGATGTAAATAAATATGTACAAAGTCTTTAATTCTAATAAAATGTTAGCCACAACATCTCAATTTCCAACTTCTTTTAAAGCTCAAAATATGTTCAGATAATGCATCACTAGACTCAGGTATTTCCATACCTATACATGCTAGATGTGATAAATTATTTAAATCATGCAGTATACAATAAGTTCCATTTTCCATGCAGAAGACAATTAAAATTCTTTTCATTTCTGTGAGTTATTCTAATGAATTTAGATACTAAATACATTTCTGCTACTGAAAAATTAACATTAGAAAGAAGCATTCTTTAGCTACTATTTAATTTTTGTTTAAAATTTCTTCCTATATTTATTTATTTATTTTGTGGTTGTCTGTGTGTGTGTGTGTGTGTGTGTGTGTGTGTGTGTGTGTGTGTGTATGTGTGCTTACTCTGCCTATGTGTATGTGTGTGTGTACCATGGCTAATGTGTGGAATTGAGAGGATAACTTTGGAGAATCACTTCTTTCTTTTCACAATGTAGTTCTTGGGAATAGAACTCACATTATCAGGTATAGTAGTAAATGCTGTTATCTGCTTAGCCATTTCACATTGGTCCTTGGATTGTTTTTATTTATGACACTTATGCAACAACATGTTGTTTTACAGAAGTCCCTTTATGTTCCTGTTGTATACATTTGAGTGACCTGCTGACAGATTTGGGGAAGTTACTGAATCCCAAGTCCTCTACCCTGATTGATGGATTTATTGCTTGATGGATTCATGTTCTGATGATATTATGGGGAATTGGCATGTCTGTGGGGTCAGTATCTTGCCCTGGATCACTCTGACATTCTCTCCTTCCATTTCAAAATAAATGATACCTCACTTTAAATTGTCTTCAGAATTTTATAATCATGCACAAATACTATAATAAATTCAACATGTTTCACTGATTTCAGTGCTAGTTCAGTAGTCTGAAAAAAGAACTTCATCTGACTAGTGGGAAAGGAGACACTCTGGGAACAGCATGTACACACACACACACACACACACACACACACACACACACAAAATAAAATATTTCTTGAAAAACAAACATAATGTTTTATGATTTCTTTTCCTTTCTACTGCCTCTCTTCATCCCCAAAACTAATAATGTTATTGATTACTATCTCTACCTATATATTTATGAGAAGTTGATTAAGAACTTGGTTTTCTATGGATCATTTCCTACCATGGCAAAGACATTCTCGAAGACTAAGCAATTCTTATTCTACCTCTGTACACCATATAACACCTAAAGATATACTTCTGTGCCCCAAGTTCTGAGAGCCTGAACAACAGCTGAGCTTGCATCAGGCATTCACAGTTTAAAATATCATTGCACAGTTATGGTCACAAATTAAAAATATCCTGTTTACATTTAAATATTTTCACATTAAAACTACTCACCTATCAGGAATACAGTGAACCTAAAGCCAAGATTATCTTTATTCTTTATATTGTTTTATTTTCCTGAAGATTTCTCTGTGTGATTCCATATATGACTAGAAGTATTTAGTTGCGTTCTCTCCCAAAGATGTTGGAGGGAACTTGATGACATTTGAGAAAGGTGCCTTCTTATTACAGGTAAACAGGTATTTTCAGTGTTGAAAAAATTGATTCCAAAAAGTATAAGAAGAAAATTAAATTAACACATGATATTGTTGATAAATATTATGCCAAATTCTTCTGTTTAATTTTAAGATTAAAACCAAAATATGCTTAAGTATAAAAGCTTATTTTGGCTCAGAAACTGATGAATGCTACTGAAATGTAAAAATCATGCTTTGCTCTGTTTCTTGTCTTTGGCCTCACAGCAACAGTTTGCAGAAGCACTTGGAAGGGTCCATTTTTTTAATATGAGGTCACTCTTCAATTCAACAAACTAAATTCAATGCATAAACCAGTATTTAACTTTTAATGCCTAAATATACAGGAGCGTTCTCAGTCACCAAACACTAAATATTAACATTTGGAACAAATTTCCCCACACATAATTTAGAGCTAGAAAAAAATGAAACCAGTTTTATATTTAACATCATTCAATCAATGTCCAGTAATCTGTTTGCTTGAGAGAAATTGGATTTTGAGAGTTATTTAATGCAGTAATCTGCATTTAGTTGAAAATCCCTATACTAATTGGTAAACATATAAAATCCAAATCGTTAATAAGTAGATTATGATCATTTAATTCTCTAATTGATACTTTAAAATAACTATACTTAACTGGAATATTAGGATCTAAAAGGTCAACTCTAGCATAAAAGGATAGCCCACATTCCTTTTATACTTTGTCTATACTTACCATAAACTTGAAAATCATCTCTTTGAATTTGGATCCATGGAGGGCCAACAGTGCTCTCAGAAGTAAGACTGGTATACATCAAAGAACTTAAACATGCTTGGACACAACACATGCATGGACAATTCGTAACTGAAAATGATGACAGACACAAGGGTCCAGTAAGGTAACTTGTAAGCTTATATTATTGACTGTATTATAAAGCATCAGCTTTATGATCAATGCCTTTGCTATAGAATTTTCCTATAGCACTTAGTGACAAAAAAAATCAAAATTTATTTGAGCCATGTGGAACACTGGGGAGTTCTTATGTAAGTGCTATAATTTGTATTTTTAAGATAGGCTATTATGTCCCATAATAATCAATGAGACTTGCTACTTGGTCTGCAGTTTGAGACCCACCAAATTGTGGATTATGTAGTGAAAGAGTCTATTATGTAAAGAATCAATTTAATGATAAATCAACTATCAAAAACACCCCAGCAGTGTGAACATTTTTAGTAATTCTTTTACTTTTAGATTTTTAAATTATATTTATGCAATTATAATATATAATTACACATAAATAATTATGTAATTACATATTCTTCCCTCAAAATTTTCACATATATGCCTCTTTTCTCCCTTGCTAATTCATGGCCTCTGTTTCATTAACCATTGTTACATATGTATATGAATTTACACATATATCTGTAAGTACATAAATATAACCTTCTGGGTCACTATAATGTTACTTTTATGTGTATTTTCAGGGATGACCATCATGTATTAGTTGACCAAATTAACCAAATTAAATAGGAATTCTTTATAGCCTGCTTCTATTATCTCTGATAGATGGCATATCTCTACTATTTATCTATTCAGACAGTAAATTTATTCCTTCTGACAGGTCACTCTTTCTAAATCAATCCTTTTTCTTACTTAGTGGGTTTTTTATTTCAGAAATAATCCTTACCATTTCTAACGTCACATTTACTGTCACAGAAAGTCTGAAAATTTAACTAATGGACATTAAATGAGCATTGGTTAGCAATCTATAGTATTCTTAGCCATTGGAAGAAGTCCTCAGTGGATGAAATAGAAAATTAAAGACAATGCACAGCCCTTGGCTAATAACACAATCCCACAGTGACACTGCAATAAAGAAGGAAGTCTTTTGAGAAATGACAGAATCCCAAAAATAGTTAGAATTTTGTTTGTACATTTCTTCTCCTCTACCTGTATTTCAAAACTGATGTAATGACCAAGAATAGCACAGAAAGAAAGTTGGCTTCATATAAAGCAGCAGTTGAAAGGGAGATTTTACAGCATATTTATTAAAACTAAGAGAATGAGTACATGCTGAATAGTTCTACTTAGAAATTAGTAGACAGATCGGCTTCTGTGTCTTAGAAGCAAATGTCTTGAGTTAATTTGACATGACATGAACTGTACTGGCAGTTAATTCAGCAATGGAGCATCCATCTTTTAAAGATTACTCCACATTGGCACCTTCATAGTCACTTGGCAAAGCTCTTCTAAATGTCCTTGGCTCAAAGAAGTTTTACAATAAACTTCCAAGCCAATGCAGGCAGAATCTTGGCTTTTGTGTGGTCAGCCTCGGCCCACTTAAGGGTATGTGTTATAATGAGCAAACATAGTATATTAGTAATATAAGCTATTTTTCTGTCAACCAAACCCAAGTTTTTAATTCAACTTTTTGTAAATGTACATTTATATAAACATTTTTACAAAAAATAACAAGAGAATAACCTATATTAAAATTTTTACAAATTTAAACACTAATATTAAATGACTACTTTGGAGGGTGGGATTCTTTACTTGTAAGTTTTCAGGGGGAAAGTCCTTCCATTAATATGTATTACTAAATTAGAAATATGCTTTGTGTATTTTGTGAGATTACTTTCTTAGTCTTGATAATTATTATATTTAATGTTATCCTTTATATTCTTTTTCTATATCCTTGACTTTCATTCATTTTTTGATTCATATTACTTTTTGGAGGCTGTAATTTAATTCATCATTTTTTTTTTTTAGTTTTGTGGGAGTTGTTATTGATGTTGTTATTGTTTAGACAAAGTAATGCTTGGTAGCCCATGTTGGCCTGAAACTCATTGTGTAGCTACAGTTAGCTTCAAATTCCTGGCAGTCCTTGTCTTCAGCATCACACATGCAGGGATTACAATTTTTTTCAACCACTTGTCTCTAAATGTTGCGTTTATTTCAACTCATGTTATATATATGATATTAAATGTAAATTCAGAAATGGATGGCACAGTTAAACATCTAAATAAAAATGAAATGTCTAAATTACTGTTTTCTATCACTAAGGTAGTATGGATAAATAAATAAAAGTGGGTTTTTATGTTTCCAAATGTAACTACTGAGATTAACACTAAGAGCCCACGATGCTGAAGAAAAGCAAAGCTATCCAAAATCAACTGTTCACTACTAGAGGACATTCAATGAAGAGCTAATTTTAACAGTTTTCAGAACTGGATTTTGATCAGTTCCTGAAAGAGATAGCCTGTAGTCCCTAGGGATATTCTGCTTTCGTACATATGAAATTGTATGGTGGATTACAAACATATGATGTTCACAACATATATTTTTTTACTGTGACAACAAAGTTTAAGTCTAGGTCTGTGTCGGCCGGGCGTTGGTGGCGCATGCCTTTAATCCCAGCACTCGGGAGGCAGAGGCAGGCGGATCTCTGTGAGTTCGAGGCCAGCCTGGTCTCCAAAGCGAGTTCCAGGGAAGGCGCAAAGCTACACAGAGAAACCCTGTCTCGAAAAACCAAAAAAAAAAAAAAAAAAAAAGTCTAGGTCTGTGTCATATTGTAACAATTTGTACTCTGTTAGACCACAGCAAGGTTAAATACTGAGTAGCTCAGGTGAGTCAAAGGAGCTCCAATTATAAAAGGTGGATCCCCAATAAAAACTTTGGCCACAATTATTTTTTTATCTTTGGCACAGTGGCTGCACCTGAATCTACTGCTGTTTCACCAATGATTGTGGCTCCACAGCTAGTGGCCCACATCTCTAGTAGTGGCCCAGCAGGTCTTTACATCTTGCCAGATCCACCTCCTGCCCTTGCCAACAAATGTAGATTTAACTAAATCTGTATCATTCTGTTTATCAATAAGACTCAGGAATCAGAGGCTGGGGACAAAACCTGCTAGCTCTGAGAGGTGTAGGAGCTCCAAAAGAGAGCTTCCTTCCCCTCCACCAAACCAAAAAAGAACACCATACTCAAAGTCTCTCCCTACTACTTCTTGGACATCTCTTTGTCCTCCAGATGCCCTCTGACTCTCTATGGTTACTTTCTGTCAGTTAGTTGCTAGCTCTGCCTCCTAATCCAAGGTTGATTTTATTTAATATTACAAATGCAAACTCAGATTTCACAGTGCTATCATATATCCCACAACATTTCCCCCTACTTATTTAAATACAAAAGGAAAGATTTTAACTCTAACACAGTAAAACTACATACAATAAGAACAATTATCAAGTAAGAATTACATTGACAATGTCTAGTCCATCTGTATTTTATAACTTTGGAGAAAGTGTTCTATTATGTGTACTATCTGGGTGAGTCCAAAGTTTTGTACTTAACTCTCTTTCTATCATAACTTGTATTACCAACCTAAAAATATCTTTTTAGAACGTAAAATCTTTTCATAGATAAACAACTTAATCTTTTATGTTTCTCAACCTTTATAAACTTTACATATCTTTTGTTGGTTTATTTTTTTAATTTGGTGACAAAAACACCTGTAAAACTATAAACTATCTAGTTTTTAGCCCCATCAGAGACCTGAGAAGGACAAAATATTTCCTAAGTAAACAGGAATGGCAGAGCAAGCAATTTCCAGAACTATAGAAATGACAGAAATAGCTGGCCACCAGGACAGTCACCCAAGGTTCCTCTGCAATATTGGGTTTCTATCTTTGGCCTACAGGCCCGAATATCTGACAGACTTTTCTGTGACACAGCAAATTTTGAAGGATGTACTATCTTGTCTTGGTAAAGTTCAGCAGTCGACTTCCTTTGTACCCTGCTTATCCAATTTGGACAGTACACTGTCAGCAATTGAGGCAAGGGTGGCTTCTTGGGCAGTGGTTAGTTCTACCACATTTAAAGCCAACTCCATATGGAGGTTTTTTGATTCCCATCATTTTCTCTGAAGTATATTGGTGCTGCCAGAAGCAGGTATATCTCACTGTCATGAAAAACCTTATGTTATTAAAACATCTTACATGCCATATTATGTAGATTTCTGAAGTCTTTGAAGACCACCTATCTAAAATATATCTATTTGACCTTGAAAACATACCTACCATGGCTACAAGTTTGGTGGTGTTATGTTGCTTTTTATGTTGTTGTATGTATTTTTGCACTGGTGTTTTTTCATCTTTTCCTCCAACAGGTTAAAGAGGTATCTATGTCTGAGGGAGATGCTTTTGGTCCAATCTGGAGGATTTTTATAATAATCTGTAAATATAGTTTGCTATTTTTTAAAATGCAAACACACCAGTTAGAATCTGTATCTGGATTTTGTCTCAGGGTGGTGTGATGAAAGGAATGTGCCACCACCACCTTGTTTACTATAACTCTGTAATTTAAAAAACAACTGACTTATAGAGATCTGTCTTTACTGTGAATAAGGCATGGGCTATCATTTTTCTGCTCAAATATTTTATCTCAGCTCCAAATCATTCTAACTCTTAGATATTTAGAAAACAAGCTTGAATTGAACGACCCCTTGAATTTATCTAAAACCTTTTGAATCTCTTAATAGAATTTTTAAGACCAAACAACAAAAATACCCTTCTTATTTGAGAAGAAAACTCAAAAGTTTATGTCCAAGATAATATGAGCCATATACCAATCTATAGTCTAACAATTTAATATATAATTAAGACACATGGTATATGAAACCTCATTTTTCCTTTCATGCCAGAAAGGCAATTATACCTTTGGTAAATCATCATTCAAAAATATTATATTTTTTAGACCATATCAAATGAAAGGCATTTGTTAGTCTTATAATTTAGTTTGGATTGAATGACCAAGCTGTTTAATGTACTATCACCTCTCCTGATCAAGAGGTCTCCCATGTTTTAATCTAACATTTATTAAACTTGATGGTATCTATACCTTTTCTTCCCCTTTGGAAACAAGAGCAAATCTTCTCCAATTTGACACATTCTGTTTTCCATTCTGAGGTCAACAGGTCTTTAAAATATACAGGCTGATTCTAGTCATAAGTTTTTTCTACTGTTCAATGTCTCTCCACATTTCTTTACTACTAGAGCCAGTTCACTATCAGCCTCATCTGAAAATTTTCTTGGACTATTTAAGTCCTTATCACCCTGTAAGGGTTAAAATAAATTACTTAGCTCTTGAGCAGCTAATCAAATTATGGGCCATAGCCAGAAAATATCTCTCAGCAATTTTTGAAAATCATTAAGAGTTTGCAATTGATCTCTCCTGATTTATATTTTCTGTGGTTAAATTTTCTGTCAACCTATCTTATATCCTAAATAATTAATAGAATCTCCTCTCTGTATTTTCTTGGGAGCAATGTTTAAACCCCAACAAGGCAAAATTCTCTTTACTTCATCACTTTTTCTAAGATATCTGCATCTGGATTAGCCAGTAAGATATCATACATATAAATATAAATTATAGATTGAGGAAACTGTTTACAAATTATTTCTAATGGCTGATGTACAAAATATTGAGACAAGGTAAGGCAGTTTCTTCCTTGTGGGAGAACTTTCCAATGTTACTTTTTAACAGGCGAGAAATTGTTAAAAGTAGGCACTGTGAAGGAAAGTTTTTCTCTATCCTATTCTTGTAAAGCTGTAGTTAAAGAGCAGAATGTTAAATCAGTCATTCTAATAGACCATCCTTTAGGTAACGAGAAAGGCAGGGGAATTCCAGGCTGGAAAGAGCCCTTGGAAAAAGCTGGTTGGTGGTGGCGCACGCCTTTAATCCCAGCACTCGGGAGGCAGAGGCAGATGGGTCTCTGTGAGTTCAATGCCAGCCTGGGCTACAGAGTGAGTTCCAGGAAAGGCTCCAAAGCCACACAGAGAAACCCTGTCTCAAAAAAACAAACAAACAAAAACAAAAACAAAAACAAACAAAAAAGAACCCTTGGCGAGTCACCTTATTTCTGGCTCTCAGATATGTTACCATTTTCTGTTTTTCAAGATTTCTTTTTAATAACAAATATAGAAGAATTCCAGGGACTCATTGATTCTTCAATATGTTGTATATTCATCTGCACCTACACCAGCTATTCTAGTACCTGTAATTTTTCTGATGTCGAAGGTCATTGTTCTACCCATACAGATTTTTCAGTTAACCATTTTAAAGGTTGGGCTGTTGGTACCTTTGACAGCTGAACAGCTCTTGTACCCTGGCTATGTACAACCTAAACAGTCTATGACTGTTTTGGATAATACTTTTAATATTTTTCTCAGAAATATTCTTTAATTTCTCACTTGTTTCTGAGATGGGAAGAATGTTAATCTGTGCTTTCTATTGCTGCAACAAATCATGTCCCCAAAAATTCATTGCTGTGTTAACCACATATGACTTAATTTTCCTATCTCTGCTTCTGGCCCTATACACTTAATTTTCCCTGAGATAAAGTTACACTTCCTACAAGTGGTACATTTACTTCCTAAAAAGGCCAACTTGGATGTCAAGATTTTAGTGAAATTATTGCTACATCTGTTCATAGGTTTACTAAACCTTCAATTTCAGTGCCATTTATTTGTATTTTTAGCTTTGGTCTCTGATCATTTATAGCAATTTTTTGAAATACTTGTTTTCTAGTCTTTTATAAACTTTTTCTTTTATCTGTTGAAGCTGTTCTGTTCTTGATCACATCCAGAGCCAGAGCACTGTGGTTTTTAACAACAGGCATTAATGATTTTAATTGCTCTGTGGATGAGTTTCTCTGATGCTGGCAGGGAATGATTGAATCAAATTTGATACTGGGGCCTGCAGGAAGCCCCCTAAGGCATTTTCTAATGACAAAGAGCTACCTTGCCTGTCCCTTGTTGATCTGCATTCATTAGTCCAATGCTGGCCTTCACCATACCTTCTGAATATTCCTGAAGGCTGGAACCTTCTGTTTGGATTATCTCTAGAAAAAAAAAAAAAAAAAAGCCGAAACATTGTTTCTAGGAATACTTTACCTAGAATCCCTTTTCAAATGACCTTGCTTACCACAACTAAAACAATCTGACATTTTGATTTTTCTTAAAATTTCTAGAAATTGCTTCTCCCATCAAAATAACATTGTAAGTATGATATTCAATATCAGCCATATTTCTAATCCATTTGTCTATTGGTGCTAATATTCCCTTTAAAGCCCTAATGACCCCTTTACATTCTGATTTAGCATTTTAAAAAGCTGAGGATGCAATTGATATTTCTCTGACTTCTGGATCTAATAGTATTCTATTTAGACCTGAGTTCAATCTTTGTAAAAAAAAAAAAAAAAAAAAAAAAAACAGTGAATGTTTCTTTTGGATCTTGAATAATCTTCATAATTCACATAATTCACTCAAACCTCTTTCCTGATTCTTCAACCTTGTCCCAAGCATTTAAGGCTGCTAAACAACATGAGGCCAAAGTGTGGTCATCAAATTCAAACTGTCTTCACAACTCAGCATATTGGCCTTTACCTAGAAGGTGATCTTGGGAAATAGTAATGTCTCTAGCCATATTTCATTGTTCTATGACCCTGGCATCCTCTGTCTACCATGTTCACCATTGTAATTGAGGACCTGATTACAATATTGTTATAACTAAATCTTTCCAGTCACAGGGGATAATTATATTCTGAGTTGCCCGTGGATTTAGCATATGCTTGACATAAGGTGAATGAGTGTCATATGAAATGATTACTTCCTTAAATCTCCTCCAATCTAATATCTCTATAGAATTCCTTTTAATTTCTTCATAACCTTGAGGGAGCCTATTATCTGCTGATCATTCTTGTATAGTAACTGGATAAACTGAGGCTTGTTTTATAATAACCTTGGACCACCCTTCTTCAGTTTCATCATATAGTGGTAAGGTAGGTTCTTGTCTAAATCCCTCTGCTGTGTCTTCTGCTGACTTCTGTTTCATCCTTCTGTTTGATCTTTTTCTTAATGTACTCTAAAACTTTCAGCTATATCATTTTGGCCAATATATTTTAAGGGACTTTACGTGGAATGAATTTTCCTTAGTAATTTTATCAATTACTAAGTGCAGACTATGAAAAAAAAACTCACGAAAAAACTGTGAAAACTGTATTTTAAAATAGTTTGTTTTCCAATTCTTTTTGAAGCTCATTATTATATATGTGCACATATTTGTTGCAATTTTCTTTCCTTTCATGAATATCCCCCTTCAGCATTGTGAAAAGAAACTTTTTATTCATAATGACATTAAATCTTAAGAGAGTTTTATAAGAAAGTGTTGACTGTGGGAATGTTAACCCAATCACCATCCAAGGGGTTGTATATGTAGCAAAAGGAACTCCATGTGGTTTAATTTGTCACTTCAAGTGAGGAAATTATTTGTAATGAAAGATTTAAATTGCACGAGGCAAGGTGATGATCATAAATCTTTCTTTGAAGAGTACCTAAGATACATTTAATAAAATATTTATTGTACATGATAGTAAGCCATGAGTTAAGTTCCAAATGTGTGACAGAGTATAATAATTCACTAAAATGTAGAAAATATTGTGGGTTCCATGATGGGAAGAAAAACATTATTCAAGCTACTTTTGATTATTTTACAGAAAAATATAAAATACTTATTATAATGGCATTGATAATCTAACATAGCTTTAATCACACAAACTATAACTCCAACCTGTCAAGCAAGATTTGTCCATTATTATAATGCTGATATAAATTCTGAAGAGTTAAGCAACTGCTTCAAATTCTATTTGGGATTCTACATGAGACCTTAAGCTGTACATTTGATCTAATAACTTCCCATAATTAAAGAAGTCTTAGCCTATTCTTCCATTTATAGATGTTTAGTTATGTTCTTCAAAATACTAGCTAGGCAGACATTAAATATTTCTAATCAAGTCCCAATATTTATCCACAGCTCACTAAGGGTTCTTATATTTTATCATTTGGTTCCTTTGTGGCATGTTTTATTTTCTTCTGTGTGTTCTCTGATTACTTTAGAAATTCCACTTTGGGTCAGTGCTGGTGACCAATTCTATGGCCTTGCCCATGCTAAACTAATGCTCAACAGCTGAGTAACATTTCTAGCCCCTTAGTCTTTCTACTTCTGATTGGCTATAGTAAGTGAAGTTTGATTATTTGTCTTTATTTCCTTACATTTAGAGTCTGGGATCATAAATGGATTCTATACTTATTTGTTATTAGCATTCTTTTAAGAATATAGTAGATGTATATGGCAATTAAAGGATGCTCAAAGCAGTGATATGATATGTTTTTTGTGTGAATATTTTACTTTGGTTTTAGGGAACACTGCTGCACTGAGCTCTCTATTCCCTTATTTATCTTGTTTGTGTGACCTCCTGTTATGACTTATATATCTAGAGGTGATGTGACTCAGGATTTGGTTTCTGGAGCCATATCCTCTGTCATCTTCCTCTTTTTCCTCCTCAACTCTGGTGGGTTTCTTGCTGCTTGGAGATCAGAGGATGGGAGATGGAACAAGACACAACAGCTTGATTAATCTTTGAATGGAGGTATTTAAAAATTCCTTGCATTTTACAGTTAGACAACACTGAGTAACTATTTCCTACTTATCCATGAATATGTTGTTCCATAAGTGCCTATAGTTTTAAGAGAAAAAAATTTTCAATGTACATTTCCCAAGATAAGAGCCATGCTACTTTCTGACCATCATCTGTGTATATAAGAACACATTGGCTTCCATGTTTTAGTTCAGATGCTGTAGGACTTGTGCATTTGCTGCATGGTTTATGGTTGTACATTGTGCCTTTTGACTGTGAAGATGTTTATCATCTCTATTTTTCTTTTTTTTTTCCTCAGTGAGATGTAACAGATGAAAAAGAACTAAGATGTTCTTAAGTGGACAACATAATTCCTACTTTACATGATTCATTCTCTATGTTCTGTGCTCTTGTTCTTTGAATATGTGACAATGTAATATAAAAGTTCTGTACAAACATAAATTTAAAAGTCATTTGGTGATGTTTCTATTCCTATAATTGTATCTTCCAGTCCAACTCCTCCTCCTGTCCTAACTTCATGGAAATAAATCAGTGAGTATGTAATTTTTAAATGTGTGGCATAAAACCCCTTTTCTGTGATAACTAATGATTTTGAAATTTGTTTTAAATTAAAAGCATAGTCTTAAGTTTTGCCAAAGTAAATGAGCACTTATCCAGTAGTTTTTTCTCTTATTTTTAAGATTATTATTTTTGGTTCCATACCATTCTTATAAATATTCATAGTTTTAAAGTAAAAATTATTTTAAAACCCATGCTGAAGACTTGGACCTTTGTGTATATATCCATCCATGTCTCTTTTTGTTGTTGTTATTGTTGTTTCTAGAAAAGTTGTCTCTTCTTAGATTACCATAAAAAGTGTGATAATCTTTGTGGTTCACAAATAACAGAAATGTATTTAAACAGAAACACATTTTTCACACTTGTGGAGGTTCACTTCCAGAGATCAGCATTCTAGCTTCCCCAGTTTCCATGAGAACCCCTTCTGATATATACACTTTCATCTTAAAAACTCACATGGCACAAGAAAGATCAGACTTCATAGGATCCCTTATCTCATTAGGAGTTGGACACTAATCCATTTAAGGTCCTAATACCATCAGATTAAGTGGGTTATGAACTTCAGTATGTGAATTTATGATGATACAATATTGTAATATCTAAGGAATAGGAGATAAAAATCTAAAATAAGTAATTCTTCCATGAACTATAAACTGAGCACCATGAGTGTTTTAAAATAAGCTGCATAAAAAAGGGTACTAGCCTCATTAATGCACCCAGGGCTATCAGAAGAGGGTATTTATAAAATGTCCTGCAAGGTACATATTTCATGCATTAATGATAATGGCTGGAACTTTCAAACTGTTCTATGAAGAAGCACAGATTAATGAAGCTAGACAAAAGAGGATGGAAGAAGAAAAACAAAGAAAAGTTTGCCTGAATAAAAACCAAACACATTTCATTTTTAGATTTCCCTCAATGTGTCAAGTAAGCATACAATTGTTTCATGAGATGGTAAAATTCCTCAAATGGCATCCCAAAGTAAGGAAAACACCAACATATATATCTAACTTAGTTGAAGATACACTTTGAATTTCTTTTAGAAAAGTAGATTCTGGCATCTTTTGTCCTCCATCAACAAGTCAGAATGTCTGAACCCAGAACTGACACGTAAATCTACATTTTCACCAAACAAATGAAGACAACCAGGAGACTTCCACACAGCAATAGTTTAAAACCAAACATCTGGTCTACATAATATGATTCCCTCCATTATTTAAGCCTATTCCATTATAACCTGAAAAAAGATTTTAAGTAAAATTTTAAAAGGGTAGCAATTTCAAAAATATTCCCCAATGAAGCCAGTTTTTATGAAAAACAGAGTAAAGTCTAAGTATTAAGATGAATACCAAAGCCTCACAACAAGAAAGTGAGTGTTTTACTTCATAGTCCTTTTAATCATGCATCAGTTTCGTCTTTCCGATAATACCATCAGTGAAGGATCAATGAAACCATGCTAAGAACTTCTGATAATCTTATGATCACAGTCACACAAACTGTGAGGTGGTAGGGATATGACTTTGATGTGAGTTTCTACAAACAAGATGAGATAAAAGGAGAAGATATGAAAGTTTTAATGAGGATGTATTTAGTGGTTAAGTTCTTACCTTGCCTGTAGAAAATCTAGTTTCAATCCTCAGTGCACATATGCATAGCCATTGAAAGAAAGAGAGGGGGGAGAAAGCAAGAGAGAAAGTTAGAAAAAGAAGGGGAAGAAGAAAGAATGGAATAAAGGAAGGAAGGATGAAGGAGGGAGAAAGGAAGGATTGATTTCCTTAAGATGACTACATGCTTGCTATTAATTTTAAATTCTATCATTGTTCAGAAGCTACAGAACAACAAAGAACCTTTTGTAGTAAATCTGCATCTCAGGAAGTAGCAGGGCAAGGACCTGGACCTAAAAGTTGAGTAATATTAATTACATATTGCAAAAACAAAAAGGAAACCACCAAAATAGCCACTGCCCCGCTATTAAGGGCAGAACATCAAATGCAGCATTATCTCTGTGTGGTAAGGACTCAGCAGTTGTCACTGAGCTTCTTCTGTTGTAACATGGGATTTCCTACAGTATTGTACTTCAGTAACACTTCATCAAAATTTCCTTTTCAGTAAACCCAATTTCTTTCTTATAAGATGCCCGCTCTGGTGAGTTAAAAAAAAAAAAAAAAAGAACATGGTGTTTACATGTTTGGCATAGCCTGACTTATTTCTAAAAGTCAGCTTTTCAGAGAATAAAGTTCACTGTCACAATATGATGTGTTAAACATCTCTGCTTTGAATTCAGATACATCCACTTTTCTTTAGAGAATGTTAGACTGAGTGAAAGGGCTCAAATTTTAAGCTTATTTACATTTGAAAGCCTTAATATGGACTATTCAACTTTGTTTTTCATTTTGTATGTTTTTATCATTTTGTGGTAGAAGGTCCCTGTCTAAAGAACAGTAACAGTTTAATTACTGATTGAACATCAAGTATTTTAGGGTCTGGATTGTTAATGAGAAGTTCTAGTTTCTTATATTGAAGAGCAGCACATAGTTCTAGTTCTATTATCTGTCTGTCTGTCTATCTATCTATCTATCTATCATCTACCCACCTACCTACCTACTTCTATCTATCTATCCACCCATAATCATCATTATCATTACCATTATCATCATCATCATCATCATCATCATCATCATCAATCTTTATATCCATCCATATGCTGAGGAAACATAACAATTCTTTAACTGGGTGACTGCCCCAATCCATTGAGTAATCTTTAAGAGTCTCATCTTCACAGAAGCAGAGAACTAATATGTGACCCTTTATATACTGAAGCTGAAAACAATTCAATTTCCCTGAAATTTGTGGAATCTAGTTTTAATGAACAGCAGAAAGAGAAACTAAATTTTGGCATAAAGTTTCTTGTCACAGGGACAGATGCTTCTATGTCCTGATATCTTATGTGTATACAGTTATTACAATTAGATGACAGGTATGTGTCTCTTCTTAGCATTATGCATAGAATACATATCAGGAAGCCAGAATGAAAGAAAGCATTGTACATGCAAGTATTTTTTTTGATGCATTCAGTTATTCTTCTTAGAATAACTGAATATATATTCCTATGTTCCCCAAAGTTATACACTGGAGTAGATTGGGCCATTTACTTTTTATTTTACAATATTTACAGCAAATGTGAATAATGCAATCCTAGTAATAATAATTGAAAGACATCTGAGTGTCATTATTCAGTAACTCTTTTGTCATTGTACAGGATATTGGGATGGAACAAAGGATGTCAAAATTTTATAGGAAGGAAGTTTTGAGAAACTTCCACAGGTCTATCCGTAATGCAACTGTATCACTTCTAAGTTAGAGAATAAGCAACATTGAATTAAAATTTTATGAAAATAGGAAGTGAATGCAGAAATGAGTGTACCGCCGGGCGTTGGTGGTGCACGCCTTTAATCCCAGCACTCGGGAGGCAGAGCCAGGCGGATCTCTGTGAGTTCGAGGCCAGCCTGGGCTACCAAGTGAGCTCCAGGAAAGGCACAAAGCTACACAGAGAAACCCTGTCTCGAAAAACCAAAAAAAAAAAAAAAAAGAAATGAGTGTACCTTGGGAATTTACATATTTCACATTACTATGCTTGATGTTGTAATCTGACTCCTGATCTTCCTTATTCTTTATACCCTTGTTAATATAGTGTACCTTGGAGCCTACCTAGGTGAGGAGGAACTCAAAGCAAGCAAGATTTCATCCTGAGTTTGATACACATTTCTATCAAATCTCATTCTCTTAGCTACCAGACTGCGACATGTGTAGTCTCTTATTTTAGTTGTGTTTTAGCTTCTAATGGATCACTTTTTGGTGGTTCTAGGGCTGGAACCAAAGACCTTCCTTATCAAGTCAAGAACTCTCTGACTGTAAAGCAGTCTTAGCTCCTCTTAAAGGTTTGGAAAGAAATTTTAAAATGGTTTTAAACAACCTGCATTTAAATTTGATCAGAAAAAGTTTATTTATTTATTTATTTATTTATTTTTTAATGTTTTTTTCATTTTACATACTAATCCCAGTTCCCCCTCCCTGCCCATCTTCCACCTCCCCTCCACATCCTCCAGTCCTACCTTCCATCCACTCCTCAGAGAGGGTAAGTCCTCCCTTGTGGAGTCAACAAAGTCTGGCCTACTAAATTGAGTCAGGAGCAAGCCCCGCTCCCCTGTGTCAAGGCTGAGCAAGGTATCCCACCCTAGGGAATATGTTTCAAACTCCTAGACTTCAGTAGAAGAGAGGGAAGAGGGATCACAGGAGCCAGTACGGTCAAGATCATGATGGGGAAAACCACAGAGACAGCTGACATGAGATAGTGAGAGCTCATGGACTCTGGCCTGTCAACTGAGGAACATGCATGGGACCGAACCAGTCTCTCTGAACCTTTATGACAGTTATGTGGCTAGATTTGTTTGGGGAGCAGTGGGACCAGGACTTATTCCAGATTAGTAAAAGTTTTGATGATGCTCTGTAGATATTATGTAGTTGTGAACATGAATGCTTCCAGCTATAAATTATAGCTGTTAAATTCAAACCTAATCAGTATCTCTAAGTTTACAAAACTAGTCTCTCCTCTCTCTCTCTCTCTCTCTCTCTCTGTCTCTGTCTCTCTCTCTGTCTCTCTGTCTCTCTCTCTCTCTCTCTCTCTCTCTGTCTCTCTCCATCACAAGAAACAATAACTAGATATTCTGGAAGATGGAAGCTAACAAAGCTAAAAGACAACTCATTTACTTCTGAGATTGGCCCAAAAATATGTACAATATGATGATAATCCTATATTTTTAATTTGTAACATAAATAAATATAGTTATTGCATTTTAATTTAAATTAACTAATATTAAATCATAAAGATTTTATATATATGTATATATATATATATATATATATATATCAAAGAACAATACTGAGATTATGAAGCCTCAGTCTAATATATTTGGTTGATCCTTAAACAAATTAGAGCTATGACAGTCTCTGTATAATTAGAAATACACTCTTACACATTTGAGAAGGAAGTTATACTTACTGAAGCATCCAGTAAATTGCATTGAGAGGAACAGAATACTGTCTGGCATCTGACTGATGTTTAATAATATTTTTTGTTCCTTGTATTCAGCTTTTTAAGATTTGTAGTAGAGAGTGGTAACATTTTGGTACCAATAAGATAGTAATCCATTTATTAATGTTACATTTGTTTCATGTAAACAAAAGTTCATGCTGTACTTTTCCAAAATAAATGTCATTACCATTTGCCTGGTGAATATTCACATGGTAGAGCATGGAGTTTAAAAGAATGGATTTAGGGGCTTAATCTTCTTGATTTTTTAGACTGTATCCTTTATTGACATGGAATGGTTATGGCCATTATATACTTGTAGAATTTGTGTCCTGAGAATTAGATGAATTCATACCTTACTCAACATTGGCAGCTGTTGGGATACAATGTCTCAGATGTGAACAGTTATCATCATTAGTATTAATGTTATTATTAAATAAGACTGATTTTTCTCCTCAATACAGATTAAGAGATATTTTCTAGCCCTCTAAAAATGACAAATTAATCACAGGTAAGAAGCACAGCCTACATCATAGTACACGGTTCAGCCTCAGTTTAATGCCCAAATTCTCTTTGATATTATTCTATTTTCTCCCTTGTTCAGAGATCCACGCTCCAAAAAGCTGATTAAAGTTCATGCCACAGTCAGACAATTGTGTTCACATGCCTGCTAGTCTTCCTTTTTTAAATAAATCAAATTCATGACAAGGTTGATAGCAGGCCTCTTGTCCATTGGTAAATGATAGAGCCATCATTCTTTTATTAAAGCTTGGGAGAAAATTCTGATTACTAGTGTTTCTGGCCAAATTTTGTTCATGTCTGCCCACTGAATTTGTTTAGATACCAGAAAATTATGGAGTGTATGATTCTAATTAGGATAAGAGATTAAACCCTAGGAGCCATGCTTCAGCAAAAACCCTGCTATAAAACAACATTAGAAATCATCCTTTTAACCAACCCAGTGAAATTTGCTTAGTCATTAGGACTCCAAGTGAGTTTTCAGCCCTTGAGACAAAACACTGTGCCAAGAAATATCATCAGGAGACTGGGGAAGATGCCAATCCATTTTAATGATGGATTTTTATTACTAACTTAGTCATCTAATTTAACTCTTCTGTTTCACATCTTCATACATTGGAGAGTCTTGTCTTAATATCCCTCTGATATTGCTACCAGAATTAAATCATGTTAGGCTATTCCTCCCAGTTCTAATATTTAGTTTATTTTTCCTTCCATTTGTGTATAATTTCCATGGCAACATGGGCATGGTGAATGTGTTCTGTCAATCCACACCTCTCCATGTACAACAGTTTGTTGCCCTTTAATCCACATTGCTGAGTTTTGTTGTTTGTTATCAACTAGCCAAAAACTATGGTCATCATGGATATTAATGGTAAATCTATAGTCTTTCAATCTACAAAACATACAGAATCTTCTTTCATGAGGTTTTATGTATACAAGAAGGGATAAGACACCCTGTGCACCCAGCTGCCAGGACCTCTTCTGCAGTGGGCAGAATACCAAGGCAGCTGTGTACTCTGGCATGGAAGCAGAAGAGCAGATGCCGAGCAAGGTACAGAACAACTTCTTCAGCCTCTGTGGTCTTCACTGGGGCAGCTGTGGTCCTTTTTCTGGTACAGGCTAATTTTTTTGTACTGCTTTTTAAAGAATATTTTATCATGAGGCTACCTATGAGGAATTCTAATATTGCCTCTAATTAGGAGTATAACAAAACAATTTTCTATTGGAGTTTTGAAGGTATTTATTTATTTGTTCTTTGAGAAACCTTGGTTTCAAAGACTTTAGCAAGATCTCACAGAGTATATTTCTTTCTGTTTCTCTCTTGTTTCTGTGAGTTTCTTCTAGGTCTCATATATCAAAGTCTTAATGGCTACCTTGGGAGAGAATGTTCAAGTCCACGTGGCTTTATTCTTTGGCTTAAATGCAAAATGCAGAATTCTTAACATACACCCCATCATGAAAAGGGGTAGCTATAGTAATAGAGATAGTCCTCACTATCTTACAAGAGAGGAAGTTCATGTATACATACAAAGCAGAATTTCCCACATTTGGAGTGGATCGTGTGTTCTTCCTATAATGGATAGACAAAGGGAAGGGTGATTCGGTCAATTTCAGTTTGGTGTAGAAAAAGATAAAATGATACTTACAAGTAGGTCAATTCTGAGTAGAGATGCCGTAAATGGAGGATTGCCATCCTTTGCAAATGTAGGGGTAGCTCCCCTTAAGTCTGAACAAACATGGTAGACAGGAAATTCATTCAGGGTGGTCTTCTGTGGTCGATTCATTCCACTTGAGGACTATCAAAGAAACATTAAAGTTTTAACTTGTGTTTATGACTTGGTGTTTGGTTTGATGATATGATCACATATATAGTGTTTTTGTTTTCCTGGGCTGCCATGAAAATGGAAACAAAATTGGATTCTGAGTGCCTCAGCACATATATTGGCTATTTATACATTATATTTTGGTGACTGCCTGTTCCTTTCACTAGCCCATTTATTAACTGAATTTTTAGTATTGATATTTAATATTTTGAGTTATTTATACAGTCTAGATACTAGTCCTCTATCAGACATAGGTAGAAATGCCATTTAGTCTAGATATCAAATAAATCAGTATGACAGTTCCTCAAAAAACTAAAAATAGAACTATCACATGACACAGATACAAGTTATCTACAACTCTAGATAAGGTCTAGAGGATTCTAAGTCAATAATAACTGTGAGATACTTGCATATCTATGTTTATTTTGATAATATTTATACTAGTCAAGTTATGAAATAGGTCTAAAAGTCCATCAACAGATGAATGTATAAAGACAATATAATGCATATAGACAATGGAGATTTATTCTTTGACAAAATAATGAAATTATTGTTAGCAAGAAAATGGTTGCAACTTAAAATAATGATGTAAGTCAAACCCAGAAGACAGTATCACATTTTCCTTCTTGTTTATCATCTATCAATACAAACTATAAAGATGGAAAAATTAATGAGCATGATGAGAAAAGGAAGAAGCTGGGGTGAATATGGTTAAAATACTAGTAATACTTAAATCAACATTTCTTTGTCAGCCTCGTGATTATTACAATGAATATACATCATTAAATTAATTTGAAACCCAACATTTAGTCTCTTATAGTTGTATAAGCCACAATATCCCAAAATCAAGGTGTTAGAGGATCATTTCAGTTTGGAAAAGTAATCTTCTCTTGTCTCTTAAAGCTCTGAATCATTCTAGAAATTGTTTGGTTTGTGAAAGCCTAAGTTCAGTCTCTCCCTGTATGCAAGTGGCCTCGTCCTGTAACCCTGGTCTTTTGTATAACGTCTACTGAAAACCAAACCATTGAACCATCTCTCTATTCCCTGTTATTGACTTCCTTTTTTATAATTCTGGTATTTTTAAGGTGTGCGCTGAACCAACTATCACTATTATATCCCATTATTTTTACTGAGACATAATTCATATACCATAAAATGTATACCTTGTTTCTAGTTTATTCTCAAGTTTATGATACAATCAACATCAAAGAATATGTTTATAACATTGAAAAAATTATGTACTGTAGAATCTTAAAAACTATAAAAGTGCCATTTGATGGGAGAAAGAAGAAAAATTTTAAGGGAGGGGAAAATGTAGACTATGATGATAAAGAAGGGAAGAGGAGGGATAAAAGGAATGAGGTTTAAGTAAAGTGAAAGGTGGGAGAGTAGAGAAGGGGGGAAGAACAGGATTAATAACACTAAGGATGTTTGTTGTTAGCTGCTCCTATGACAGACTAGATGATGAGTGAGTTTCCAGGGATTCTTCTGCCTCTGTTACCCATCTTGCAATATGAATCCTCAGATTGCAGATGGACAGTACTGTGTCCAGATATTCATATTAATTAACTTAATTTTAATTAATCCATAAATTGAATTATGCTCAACTCCAAAGTCATAGGATGCCAAAGAAAAATCCAGGGATCCCAGGTGTGACATAATTCCTAGAGATTTGTTGGTCAGTGATGTCTCATAGACTGAACACAATACAGGGCATTTCTATCTCTCTTGCTTGGCCACCTTAACTTGATGATAAGATCGTATTGCTGAAGACATCATATATATTAGTCATAGAACTTGGAGAAATCAAGTTGGTACTAACCAGGAAGCTCCCTTCCCACCAGCTATCTTTTCAGAGTACTGGCAAGTATTATATAGGCTGCAACAGAAAATGAAAAGTCATCAATAGTTCCACATGTCTGTGAACTCTGTACACTACAATAGTGGTGAGATATGACAATTGGATGCAATAATGGAACACATGTTGCAAGGGTAAACATCCTCTTCATGGGAGAAAACATGTGTCTGCCACTGCTAATGTGACCAGGAACTCAGAGTTGAGAAGGTCACAGGCTCCATGGGTGAACTTATTACTATTATTCTACTAAATAAACGTACTATCAAACTGCCTTTTAATATGATGGTGGTCTCCTAAGATTATATTGCCTAGTAATATAGTATTCAACTTTTTATAAATATAATATACCATACTCAAATTACAACATCAATATATTTTTTTAAATATAGTCCTGTCAGGAGACTCATAACTGTATTGTGATGTTGTGTCTAATTATATTGATGATTTGCATATCCCTAATATTAGTTTTGCTCAGTATCTTTTGATTTTTTTCATTTCTATTTATATATTTTCTTTGGAGTAGTGCCTATGAAGTTCTTTGTTATATTTTAATTGTGTAGTCTTTTTAATTCAATTATAAGAATCCTTACTTTCCAAAAGTTCTTATCATATATATTGATGGAAATACTGTCTTCCATATCATAGATTTTTTTTCAATTTCTTAATGATATACTACATGAATTCAATTCTTTTTTTAATTTTGGAAGAAGCTTCTTTTACCTAATGTTGCCTTGCATTGCCTTTGTTTTAGGGACCACATGCAAGGAATCATTTTGCAATGCAACATAGTAAATTGTCTTCATAATTTTATAAAGAATTTCATACTTTCAGTTCTTAAATTTAGGCCTTTGGCATGTTAATTTTATGTGTTCTTATATGATGTATAAAGCTTGTCTATTGTCTAATCACCTTCATTTTCATATGGAAATCTATATACTTGTAACAGCACATGTGTTGAAAAGTTTTTCTTTCCTATTGGATTGTCTTGACACATCTTCCCCTTAATTATTTGTACACTTTCACTTCCACACAATAGAATGTATTTATTTACACAAAGGCAAATTAATTTCAAGATTCTAGGTTATACAATATTTATTCACTTACAAATTAGTCCCGTGCCATACTTGTAGTGAGTTTTTAAATGGAAGTGAATTTCTCAACTTTATTATAATTTTCAAGATGAAAGTGAGGTATTCTCCTTCACTTTTAAGTCCATTATAGATATTAGGAGGAACTTGGTGTTTGCTTCTCCTTATTTTCATTTTGTGAGCATAGGTATTTTGCCTGCACTGGGTCTCCTGGAAGTAGAATTATAGATGGATTTGAGCTGCTATGTAGATGCTGGGAACTGAATCCTATAAGACAAATTGCTAAACAGTCTCATTAATAAAAAATCCAGAGCCAGATATTTGGGTGAAAACTGAAAGGTCAGAGGACTAGGACAAGCCACAGCCAACCCCAGCCTCCACAGTGAGCTGCTTCCTGTATACCCACGCCTATATCCTTTCTGTGCTCTGCCATCTCACATCCTCTCTTGGCCCAGCTACATCACTTTCCTCTTTCTGCCCAGCTTTATCACTTCCTATCTGTCTGTGTACAGACCTCCAAGACCTCTATGGTTAACTACCACTGGGATTAAAGGCCTGTGCCACCAAGCTTGGCTCTGTTGCCAGTGTGGCTCTGAACTCACAGAGATCCAGATGAATCTCTGCCTCTCAAATGCTAGGATTAAAGGTGTGTGCTACCACTGTCTGACTTCTTTGTTTAATATGGTGGCTGGCTATTTCATCTAATCTCCACATAAGCTTTATTGGGGTGCACAAATAAAATATCACCACAGAATCCTAGTTCTCTGTAAGAGAAACAAGCACTCTTAGGAGCCATCTTTCTCCCCCTGTTGTTAGCTACTTCTGGTTTTGTGGGTTTTGATTGCCTTTGCATTTTCCTCACTTGGAGACCATGAAGCTTCTTGTTTATGTATATTGATGCTCTTCATCAAATTGTGCAAGCTTTCAGCTATTTTTCAACTATTGTTTCTCCAAATACTTTCTCTCTCTCTCTCTCTCTCTCTCTCTCTCTCTCTCTCTCTCTCTCTCTCTCTCTCTCTCTCTCTCTCTCTCTCTCTCTCCCTCTGTTCTACTGTCTTTCTCTTCATTTCTTTAGAAACTTGCAGTATGTATATTTTGGCACACTCTATGACACTCTTCAGTCTGATAATTTTTCTTCATTCCCTTTTCATCTTTCCTAGATTGTATGATCCCATTGATTTATCTTCAAATTGGCTGATCATTAGCCTGCGCGTGTCTATTAAGTCCTTCTAATGGGTTTTTAACTAAATTATTATCCTTATTGATTCACATACATATACATGTATACATACATACATATGTACATGAGAAAGGAAAATGAGCTGGTAGGGGTCTAGGAGAAGGGGACACAAAACAAGAGAAAAAAATCTCTTAACGCTAGAGGACAGAAAAGAAAGTTTTTGTACAATATCCAAGGTCACAAACCCAGTGTTGGCAGTACCTACAGTGAGCTATGTCCCACCCCCTCCTTCAGTCATTAATCAAGGAAATGCCCCCACAGGTTTGCCCACAGATCAATCTGGTAGGGATATTTTTCTCAATTGAGATTCCTTGCCAAATGACTCTAGTTTATGTCAAGTTAATACTAAAACTGTCATAGTCAATATATAAGGCCCCTCTTATTCTTGAACATAGTTGAATTTCTTGTGTGTGTGTGTGTGTTTGTGTGTGTGTGTGAGAGAGAGACAGAAACAGAGAGAGACAGAGAGAGACAGAGAGAGGCAGAGAGAAAGAGAATTGCAATAAAAAGTGTACCTAAGATAACTGAGTATTGAAATTAAAATTCTGCTTCCATGGAAACCCTAACAAATTCAACTAAATATTAGTTATTGCCAAGCACATATTTTTGAAACTTTCTCTATTCAAATAAACATGTAGTAAACTTCTAATAGAGAAAACTATAATTATTTGTTAACTGTACCTTGCCAGAAGTCTTACTGGCTGCCTCTGAAGTCTCATCCAGTTTTCTTTTGGTAACCAAAACCATCAAAATTCTTTGGTGTGTAAAATAGTGATATAGTCTTCTAAACTTGAAAGATATGTTTGCAATTAATTAGTATAATATATGATTACATTTGAAGTAAAATTACATTACTTTTATTTTTGTGTTTTAATTCACACTGGCTTTATGTCAATATTACCTTCCACTTCCCTAATTTTTTTCAGTTGCAGATTTGAATAATAGTAGCGCTTTGGAATGTATCTTGAAAATAAAATAAAATGAATCACGACATCTTTCCCTGAGTGGAATTTATGAGAATCATGAAATAAAAGGTGAATTAGTGTGTATTTTCATGTAGGCTCTAAATAATTAAGAAAAACTGAAAAAAACAAACACAAAGTTGATTATCTTGTCTTTATACTTGTTGGTTGCTTCAGTACTTGGTAGAGAATGATACATGTTATTAAATCAAGTGAATCTTTGACCCCATCCATATAAAAGCAGTAAAATTGGTCCTGGTTACTATTCAATTTATCATACACAGATTACTGATTTATAATAAGAAACAAAAATCACTGTTTTTGGGGTTTTTTTTTGTTTTTTTTGGTTTCTTTTTGCTTTGGGGTGAGGCCTCAAAAGCTAAATATTACAAGGTTTTCTAAGGTAGAGGAATGTTCATTTTCATATTCCAAGGAAATTCTCTCTCTCTCTCTCTCTCTCTCTCTCTCTCTCTCTCTCTCTCTCT
>CABHPR010121519.1:25688-36977 GCA_902168415.1 Peromyscus melanophrys | reverse complement strand
TCTCTCTCTCTCTCTCTCTCTCTCTCTCTCTCTCTCTCTCTCTCTCTGGAGTCTTTTCACATAAATGCTGTTTGGATACTGTTCTTCAATGCAAACATTATAACACTGGGTAGGAGTTCAGTGTGATTTGCAATATGAGAGACTGAACTCTCAGTAAAGGCAAAATGAGCATATTAGAATTTTTCCCCTGAAAAAAAGATTGGGTCAGTCAGTAAATAGATGAGGAAACATTAAGGTAATGAAATTTCTTTCTGAATGCATCTACCAAGAGTCTAACTGAAGAAGCCAAGATAATCAGACAGAGAAATTAAGATTGTTGAAAATCAACTTAGATATCAAGAGTTATAGATGCTGAGAAAGAGAATTTTTGGCTAAATTAGCTCAATGGGGTCCCTTACCTAAAGCTAGATACTGTAAAAAAAACTATACAAATGGGCCCAGAAGAAGACTCAGAGGCTTGATTAAAGACTGTCCAATAAATGAGCCATTTCCTGCTGTGATATTTTTGTCCAAAGTTACACACAAAAAAAATAGAAGAATTAAGAAATTCCAATCCATGATTCTTTATAGTTTTATAGTTTGTATAGAAAGCACCCATTCCAAAAAGGTTATTTTCTGAAGTGTTGGGCCAAGATGGTGAAGCTATGCAGGGGTAATTCATCCATGCTAATGATAGACAAACAGGGCAATAGGAGGTGGTGCCTAATTAGACAAAGTAAGTCACAGGGAACTTGTCTTCCTTAGCCTTTCTTCTCTCCCTCTACTTCCCAGTGCCCCTGGGGTGAGTAAATCCCTCTGCCTTGCCTCACCATGATAAAGTGAGTGGAAACCAAAGTCAAACATTTTTCTCTGTAAATTACTTGAGATACTCTGTCACAATGATGTAAAATCCAAAATATAAGAAGCGTATTATGCCGGGCGGTGGTGGCACACGCCTTTAATCCCAGCACTCGGGAGGCAGAGGCAGGGGGATCTCTGTGAGTTCAAGGCCAGCCTGGGCTACCAAGTGAGCTCCAGGAAAGGCGCAAAGCTACACAGAGAAACCCTGTCTCGAAAAACAAAACAAACAAAAAAAAAAGAAGCGTATTATTTGCAAATTTAGTGACTTGTAGTACTGATCATCATATAATAACCCCAGAGCAACTTCATAATATGATAAACTGTATTGGCATGTCTAAACACAACTTTTAGAACTCTGAAGATGGATTAAGTTTTAGAAGAAAGAGAGAGAGGGAGGAAGGGAGAAAGGGAAGAGATAGAGATGAAGAAAGAGGGCAGAAGTTAAAGATAAAGCGAGAAGATGAGAGAAAACAACAAAAAGAAAAATGAGAAGGAAGGAAGGAGAGATAGGGATTGAATAAAATATGGACACTTATGTGATTTTTAAAACTGAAATATTCAAATTTAAAAACTGAAATTGTCTCTCAATGTCCTTTCCAAACTACTGACTTCCATCCATGCAAACCTGGGCCCGTTGGATACATCTGTGAGATCTTATTTTTGCACACAGACACAGTCATTGAAAAATACAAGTAAACAAATACTCTATATGTTAAAATTTATTGTTCTTCAGAAGCAGACCTTCCCCTTATGTACAGGAAACTTGTGGCTTTGTGTGTATGCAGAGAAATGCTGCTGTATTCTTAGCAAAACTGTGAGGGCCCACAGAGGCTCCCTCATAAGACTACTCAAGGTCAGAGAATCTGAGCTTGCTTTACTCAGGAGGGCTGCATAATGGGATGATTTGGCTACAGGCATGGTTACCAGGTATTTTAAAGGGTCTACACTTGGATGTATGTTGTGCCTTTATTTTGAAAGTGGGAGGTCTTTTGCCTTGCCCCTTGGCATTATATAAAAAGTCCTTAGGAATAAACCTCAAGGTGGATGTGTATTGACCCAGAGCCCTTTCAAAGGTATCCTGTGTCTCTGTCTTTCTTTTCCTGTCTTTGCCCTATATTTCTATCTAATGCTTCCTCATTCCTCTTTCCTTCCCACAAGAACCCTTCACCAAGTTGGAGCCAGACTCCAACACAAAATGAAAAAACAAAAACAAACAATAACGCATGCATAGAGAGCCAAGAAAAAACTAAATCAATCAATTGGAGTGAACAGTTAGAGAGAATTTTTAACTACTTGGCATTACGTTTTTTAAATCTATTTATTTCTAGCACTTGAAAGCAAAGACATCTGCTAGCAACAACTTTTAATATAATAGGGACTGGTTCTTGTAAATTACATATTAATCTGTCATGTTAAAATTGAAATCAAATAAGCATTATGAGTCCTAAACAGAAAATATTCAAATACATTGCCATAAAAATAACTATTTTTCCCTGCCAGTATAAAATCAAATAACTATCCACATGGTTCATATATTCAATTCTACAGCAGGAAGAAAAGAGTAATAATTTTTCTAAGTTATTTAAAACCATCAACCAACAGGCACTTTGGGTCATAGTAGATAAATTTAATACAGGTCTATTTAACTTAAATTGCATTTTCTACCTCATCATTTAGTTATCTAAAGTTACACAAAGGAAAGGAAATTACTCTGTTTTAGGAGTGTTTGTTTGTTTGTTTCTTGATACAGTATTGCTTTGTGTAGTCCTGGCTGCCCTGGAACTCACTTTTCATAACAGACTGGCTTCGAATTCACAGAGATCCATATACCTCTGCCTCCTGGGTGCTGAGATTAAAGGTGTGCACCATCACTGCCTAGCAAGTTATTACTCTGTTTTATTAATTTGACTTTACAGAGTCAACAGTACTTTCAATGAGAATAGGAGAGAGAACCCTGCCAGACAGTGCAGGACTGGGAACATGAAAGGACCATGTCTGTTCCATGTCCTTGCTGATTTATTGTATGTTGGACACAGGCTGGAATGCTGGATGTGTTTAAGGGCATTGATTCCTTCTCTTGTTTCTTGTTTTATCTTTCTTCTCCTTTTGCTTAGCAAGTGAATGAGCATATCTGCCTGGAAGCTAAATATGATCCAGTACTTTGGTTTCAAGGCATGCTGGAAAGTTCACTTAAACCAATTCAATGTAAAGTTGCAAAGACACCTTGAGGGTGGGCCAAATGGAACAAACAACTCATTTCCCCATCTTAGTGACTTTTTCATTGCTGTGACAAAGGCACCATGTCCAAGGCAACTTATACAAGAAATAGTTTATTTGGGACTTTGAGTTTCAGAGGGTAAGTCATGACTATTATGGCAGGAAGCATGGTAGCAGACAGGTGGTAATGGCTTCTGGAACCATAGCTGAGAGCTTACATCTTTATCCCTAAGCAGAAGGCAGAAAGCAGCACCTTGGAATTGAATCTTCAAAGCCCATCCCCAGTGACACATCTCCTTCATCAAGGCCACACCTACTAAACCTCCCCAAATAGTTCCATCAACTGGGGACAAAATCAATTCAAACACAGGAGCCTATGGGGGCCATTCTCATTCAAACTGTAACACCCCTTATCTCAACCTCAATACAGATTTATTAACCTTTGCATAGAGACCTTCAACAACAGAGCTTCCTTTCAACCCACCCCCATGCTATACCAGAGCTTTGCTTGCTTCCTTTCTCTTATGGTCTCTGTGTAATAAGACTTTCTAAAAACACCCTTCTTTTGTATATCAAATCCACTCTTTGAGTATTTGAGACAAATAACCAAGAAGTCACTAGCTTGATGATAAAGAAAAAGAAACTGGCTAGTCAGACATAAATAAGAGACCTCCAAAGTAGTAGTTATGGGAGGAGGTTGTTTCTCCATCAAGAGAGCTCCTGAATAAACATCTTTCCTAGGGCCATTTCAGAAGGTGTGAATAAAACTCCAGTCTGAACACACATTCCTTATGGAAAACTGCTGTGGAACTGGATCTCTAGGTTTTTATGCTGGAATTGGCTTACTGCCCTTACCAGCATTGGTCCATTTAAGGAATGATTTTAAGACTTCCTCTTCAGATGGAGAAATGTTACAGCAGTATTGAAGGCCAGGGATCTCCAGGTAAAACCTCCCAGCCCAAATAATGGAATCCACTTCTGCATCAAGTCAGGCCATTGTTTCCTCCCTTAACGGGTAACACAATTGAATATTCAGTTGCCTAATGAAGGGACTGCACCTCAGGAAATCTCAGATTTGAGAACTAGTGTTTGGCCAGCTCCATACTTGCTTAGTTTCAACATTTAAAAAGTTATTGGAACATTTTCTCATGCCACATGCTTCTAGGTGATATGATATTTAGGGTGTACAGTGGTTTGAAGAACATTGTCATACCTCTTTTCCCTTGAAAGCATAATCTCTTTGCTTGAAGTTACAGAAGAGAGTCAAATATATTGGAAACGTAGAAAGCAAACTTTTACAAGGTCCTTTTCCCAACCAACTGCTATACTTTTGAACCACAGACAAAAATATTCAATTTATCCCTGAGAAAAGGGGCTTAATGGAGACATCCTGTAGCATGAATCTTAGAGAGTCTTATTAATAAAATCAAACCTGAGGCCAGTTATTGGGATGAACACTGGAAGGTCAGAGAGACAGAATAAGCCACAGCTATCTCACCTTGCTGGATCCTCAGCTGGTCTTGTTTCCTCAGACTGGATGCCCCGAGCCATCATCCAGAATGGGTCTCAGCTGAACTCCTGCTAGAAGCCTGAAAGCTTAACCAGGCCAAATGCTTCTCCAGGCCAAATGCCTCTCCAGGGCAAATGCCTCTAGTTTTTGGTCCTCACGCCTTATATACCTTTCTGCTTTCTACCACCACTCCCTGGGATTGAAGGTGTGCTTTCTGGGATTAAAGGCGTGGGTCACCACGCCTGGCTGTTTCCCATGTGGCCTTGAACTCACAGAGATCCAGAGGGATTTCTGTCTCTGGAATGCTAGGATTAAAGGCGTATGCTACCACTGCCTAACCTCTGTTTCATATTGTGGCTGTCCTGTTCTCTGACCCCAGATAAGTTTATTAGCATACACAATATTTTGGGGAACACAATACCACCACAACATCCCTTTCAGAGAGCCCTGCAGAAGAGAAGGTGGAAAGATTGTAAAAGCCAGTGAGGATGGAAGACATCAAGAAAACAAATGCCTTCTAGATACAAGAGGACTGATGCATATATGAACTCATGGAGACTGTGGTAGCATGCACAGGGCCTGAAAATTTCTAAGCCACATGGGGGGGTCTTAGCACTGTGTACCTAAGTTTACAGAGTGTGTATTCCAGAGAAGCAATAATGAAATCTTAAGACAGTCAGAATATAAAACAATCCAAAAAGAAATAGTGTTTGCCTAGAGTAAAAAGCCACAGAAAGAAAGTAATCTGTTCACAAATGTCAGTTGGCTGATAGTGTAACTAACTATGGCAGGACAATACCTTCTTCCATGCAGGCCTGGTCTGGTCAGTAGCTTACCAAGGACACAGGCAGAAGGTGTAGGTTCATGTCAAGGGTAAACTTGTGAAAACATATATTGTATTGTATTCTATGTCTTTGCTGATGAGAAATATTTGAGAATTTTTTACAATTTAAATAAATTTATGAGGTCTATGAAAGTTTAGGTAATGAACATTTTAGATTTTCTGAGTCACATTGTGTCTATCACCTCTAACACAAGAAATAGTTTGTAAATGAATTGTCAGTGGCCAGGATGGCTAATAATTTCAACGTGGCAAGATCTAGAATCACCTAGGAGGCACATCTCTGGCATGCCTCCGGTGGATTACGGTGATTAGGTAAGTTCAAGTGAGAAGATCTACCTTTATGGGTAGCGTCATTCTATAGGCTGAGGTTCTGAAATTAATAAAAAGAAGAGAATGAGCTGAGCAATAGGAATCATTTCCACTTCCTGAGTATAAATGGAATGTGACCAGTGACCTCTCGCTCCTGCCACCATGTTGTATCCACTATAAGGGACTGGTATAGCCATAAACTACAAGCCAGAACACATCACTTCCTTCATCAAGTTACCTTTAAAAATGCATTTCATCATGGCAACAAGAGGAGTAACTAATATAGTGGTGTTGCCACAATACTTTATTTTTTAATGCTGGATCCAGTGTATAATGATGTTGACCCTATTAGCCTAACTCACATTCATCTAACTAATCATATGAATACTTTGTCTAATCAGAAATGTAAAAGTTGTGGTTCATTGGTGAAATTTGGTATGCTCGCCAGCATTAAAACTGCTACCAGGATGTATTGTATGAGAGAAGAATCTATTTGCTATTTTTAAAAAAACTTACTTTAGTTGAAAATCTGCGTGCAAACGTGCTTTCTGGTTATGCTCTGGACTAATCATACCATATTTTACAACAAATTTCCATTTTCTAGGATCACTCAAAGGTACAATCAATGTTTCAAAACCACAGGTTATTTGTCACAAGTAAAGGCATTGGAAATCTCATTGACTATTCTAAATGACTCACTCATAAATAAAACTACAGAAGAGGAAGTTTACCAGTCAACTTCATCCATGAGAGAAACACAGTAAGTGGTTGTCTGTGGGCTGACAATTTGTCATTGTCAATGTCATTGTCTTCAACAAAACTCTAACTTTATTTAATTTCAGAAAAAGGAAGTTGATTGTCCTTAAATCCTAGTAATATATTTAAAGGCTGCATTCACAATATCATTAAAAATTCTATAGATTTTAATAAGAAAATTTCAATATATAATGTTGTTCTATTATAAAAGCAATTTACATAGCCTTATTCACTGAAATAAAATGGAAAATATATATCATCATATAAATTTCTCTTGTTTAAATCATTTAGTAGCCAGTACCAAGGGTCTCTGTAATCTGACATAATAGCCAAAGGAGTGTAACTCTTCAAAAATTTTCTTCTTCCTAGTGTTCCCAGATACTGATGTGCTGAACACAAAGACTCTCAAATTGCTAATTAAATCTTTTTGAAACAAGAGAGAGAAATAATATCTTTAGCCACCAAATACCCTCTTGAATGCTATGAATTTGTGAGTAAGCAGGTTTTTCTTTGTTTTTATCTCCCAAGGTAGTTAAAGTTTCTCTGTAAAAGTGACATCCCAGTTATCACAACTATAAACCCAGAGGACACCCGTGCCAATATTCTGTAGAAATATTTTAGCTTTCTGTCCCATTTGCAGATTCTGACAGGTAAAAGTGATTGAGAAATGGTGAACAATAACAAAGGGAAGGTATTTTTACAAAAATGCACCACTTGTTCATTATATTACTAAGTATTTGTAAAGAAAACGGTAATGTGATAACTAATATATGTTGTCTGTGGTCTTTCTTGGGTATGATGACTCAGAAAGGTAGCTACAAAGAATGTATGCATAGAATCAGTACAATGGTGGATACTTTCCATATTTATCTATGAGTAAACCTTCCCAGAACCTAGGGGAGTTGGCAAAAGTCAAAAGGAAGTAGAGTCATATATAAAAGTATCCAAACCTAAGTTTGATGCCTTTTTTCCCCAAACTTAGATATATAGTATTTGAATTTTCTAAACAGGTATTAAAAAGCCCAAATTTTTAAAGCCTGTTTGAAATTTCTGATTCACAGTGGGTGCATTTTTGCAAACAAGACCATGGCAGCCAGAGGACACAGTATTTTCACTCTCATTTATATTCTGAGTTGACTTCATTTTGTAACTAATTTTAAATTATCAGTAGGTTATGTATTCAGTGATTATGTTTTGGTTTAATATGCTTTTATTTTTACCCTCAATCTACACCATATTAATATTCTTTGTAAAATAAATCAGGTTTTAATGAGCAAACTCAACAAGAATTTTCATGTAACACTGAACAATGACTATCACTGTCCTTATAATTCTCACTTCCCGGTCATGAGGCATCCCTTTGTGGCTATCATAATTGGTATAATGAATTTCCTAAAATAAATGGAAGTCTAATTTGATCCAGTGCCCATGAACAATCCAAGCATTCACATTTAAACCACTGACCTGATTTGAAGACGAATCATGCCAAAATGAAGTCATGCTTTTCTGTAAAGTGTGCTCTCTCAGTACAGGGTTTGAATGGCTTGTTCTGAGGGCTCCGAAGTGGGGATTTCCAGTAACAAAGACACACAATCTGAGCTCACAACTCCAGACACCTAGACTTACTTTCAATAAAAGAAACTTGAGATGGAAAGAAAATCTGAGTCATCAACCAGTTCAGTGATTGTCAGTGAGTGGAAAACTTGCTGGAGTCCTTGACCATGAGCAGGTTAGAGACTCACAGTTTTCTCCAGATGACAGCTTTAAGGATTTGAATACAACCTGTAATTGGGCAAGGATCATTATATCAGTATGTCTAAAGTCTAAATCTCAGACCCTCATGCCAGGTGATTTCTGAGGAAGTACATGCATGAATATACATACTTCATTATAACCTTCACCACTATTTCAAACCTGCATCAAGTAGCTTTACCATTTCTACAGCAGTTAACTGTTTTAACATCATGAAAATATATTATGATTTGTCTTCTATAATGAAAGCACCTATATTCACAGTGTTGATGTTTTCCTTGTTGGATTTCATTATAGACCTTCAAAGTAAAGGGTATCTAATGTGATAAAACACTGGAACTCTGACTATGTGTGAATGTACATAAAGGGAGATGTAACATATAATCAAATAGGAAATTTGATAAATAGATTAATTCAAGCTTAAGTATAATCTACATGGCATAATGTAAAGTATATGACAGTAAAAAAAAAATGCCTTTAACTGCAGATGTCACATTTTCCACCAAAAAATTTGCACCAGCTAATACACAGTTTATGAATGTCAATTGTATAAGCATGAAATATGAGAATTTGCTTATTGTTTTATCTTGTAATGAAACTTTCACATGTCTTTAAGCAGCTATAATTTTTACAATAATTTCAAAACTTAGGTTATAAAATTTGATATTGTTTATGACACTTCAGGACATCTAAGAAAGGAAAAGTTTCAGTGAAAAGTTGAAATGGAGTTAGGAAAAAATATAAGTACCGAGTGTAAAACTTTTTTTCTTTTCAGTTATTAAGTCCACATTTTATACTTTCTTTGCTTAAATTAAACTTTCTTTTTAAAGAAAAGACTGAATACTTATGCACTATTAAATTATATAATCTAGATAAAATGGCAGATTCCTGTCACATATAAATTCCACAGAGTGGTTGAGGAATTAATTTTAAAAAAAACTTTACTTGTCCTCTAACAAGGAAATTATTTCAACCAGTAAAACAAACACCTGCATAAAGAAAACCCTAGAAACAAATGTCTTCACTGTAGAATTTTACTGAATATTTGAAAAAGAGAATTTGCCCTGGTCCTTCTCAGTGTCCTTCAAAAACAGAAGAGCATCCTCCTTAAGTAACAATATGATGTCAGCATTATTCTTACACCCAAACTAGATATAGACACAGAGAATAAAACTGTAAGCTCTTAGGGTTTCTTTCAACTCTGATGCAGAAAATTTTCTTTTAGTAGTAGATGGTGATTAAAACAGAGAGCCACTATCAGTTAAAATGTAGTGAATAGGACACATGAGAGTGCTCAGCTCTAAACGGAGTATATATATATGTCACACCCCTACCACAAGACTTGAGGGTCACCATGGAAGTAGGACAACGGAATGTGAGAGCCATAAGTACCAAACATATGCACTGAAATAGTATTTTCTGTGTTGTTGCAGGCATGAACTCAAAGAGACTGTGCCTATATGCTCATGACATGCACAGGAACATATCAGCAAAAATTCCAGCATGGAAGGAGTGATGGCCCATAAAGTGCCACTCCTAGGCAAAACGCTGTCTGAAACTGATGTCTGATAGAGGATCTAGATTCAATCTTCTTCAGGAATGAAATCCTGGAGAAGTTATATATGCTTAATGTATGGTCTGACTCTCATGCACATACAGGAAACATTAAATGGATTCAGTAGGTTTTAAAATGAAACACATAAATTTGAGAGGAAAATGTGGAGAGTAGAGAAAGAACTGGAAGGGAGAGCTCAGGGGTGGATTTGATCAGAAGATATAATATACATTTATGAAATAATCAATAATGAAAAATTTAAATAATAGACAAGTATTATTTATGGACATAATTTAAAGTTATAAATTGAGTCATTTTAGAATGCCATGTAAAAAATGAGACATATGAATAAATTTAACCCAAATAATAGAAATCACTGAATGATATAAAACATCCCTGAAAGTAGAAAAGAAAGGCCTAAACAAATGAATCAGAAAGACAGAACTGCTGCTTCCATTCATGCCCAAGGATATCTATTGATTAAGTGCAGTTACTCCCAAAGTTTCAGCAGTATTTGAGCAAAACAGAAAAAGTAACAGTATTTACATTCCTACAGAATTACAAAGTACACCAAACAGATGAGGCAATCATGAAATGGAATACTTTTCAATTCCTGCAAAGAGAGTCAACCAAAACTAATCCTGGCATATGGATAGAATATTGTGGTAGTTTGTGGTCTTGTAAATCAACAAAGTAATAACCAATGAGTTGCAATAAAGAACAGAAATACAGACAACTGGAATAAAATTGGGGTGTCAGAAAAGTCTGGTATGTCCAGGAAGAATTCACTCTAGACTGGGGCAGCAAGCAGACTTCCTGGAAGAAGCGACAGTTCTTCAGCAATGGTACAGACACAAGTGAATTTCCACAAGCAATTGCTTTTCACAACCTTACACATTACCTGAAAATGAGTCAATGTCTTAAATATAAGAAGTAAGTCCACAAATCTCTCAAGAAATATATTGTAAGTCTTCCTGGTTTGGGATTTGATATTTGACTGATATGACACACAAAACATGACTATAAAAGACAATCAAAGTGAAGTTTATCAACATTAAAATATTTTGTGCATCAAGTACACTATTGAGATAATAAAATACCCACAGAATGAAAATATATTCAAATATGTGATATAATTTTAATAATCAAAATATGTGAATATGAAGAATATCCACAGATCAACACAAATAACATTATTAAAATACTGACAACAGAATTGAATGGATTTTTCTCCAAAGAACAATGAATTATCCTTAAACATAAAATACATTCATCACCATTAGTTATAAAGTAAAAACAAATCAAGGGAAAATGATGTGTTAACTCATTCCTACCAAGATGACAAGAATTGGGGAAAAATAAGGAAAACAATAAGTACTGGTGAGAATAAAGTGCAATTGAATGTTCAAAAAATTAACTCCAGACACAGCTGGCGAAAACGTCAAATGGTAAAAGTACACTGGAAAGTAGCTTACAGTTATCCCAAATTTAAATACAGAATATCAA